>CM019152.1:5136250-5273696 GCA_009733165.1 Naja naja
AAAAACAAAGAATATAAATTTTTTAAAAAACTATTAAATAAATAAATCCCAATTACAGAATTAAAACCGACAAACAAATTAATTTAAAAAACCCATCAGTCCTGGTCGGCCTGTTGAAAAAGCCATGTTTTCAGGTCACGACAGAAGGATCGAAGGTCAGGAGCCATCTGAAGCTCCAAGGGCAACTGATTCCAGAGGGCGGGCGCACCCACAGAGAAGGATCTCCCCTTGGGGGTCGCCAGTCAACACTGCCTGGCACTGAGGAGGCCCTGTCTGTGGGAGCCAGGTGATGTGGGAAGTCATGGCAGTAGGTGCTCCCACAAATACCCCAGACCTAAGCCATGAAGGGCTTTATAGGTGATTACCAGCACCTTGAATCTTCCGGAGGGCAACCAGCAACCAATGCAGCTCACGAGGAGGGGTGTATGGGAGTTTGACCTGTGCTAGCTTTCCATTTTCTTGTGGTGCAAGCCCAGCTTCCTGGTTAGTTTAATGCACATTACAGTAAGGTACTTTTAACAGTGGAGTCTGTGCTGTTCCTATTAGTCACCCAAGCTACTATAAATATGTTCCCTTTTCTGGTCTTTGATCACTGATTTTGGGATTATTCACTTTTGACAGCAGAAGAGTCCGGTTTTCATCCCTCCCTCCTTTGCACAAGGAATGAGGAGTGAAGAAGAATGGCCCCCAAAAGACCCACTTTTCCCAAGAAGTGGCTTGACAGTTGTTTCCTCAGCTATTTCCCCCAAATGCTGGTGGAAGCAGCATGTCAGCTGACATGTCTAGAAGAGAATTGGCAACTTTTCCATGAAAGATGCCACTGCAGCTATTTGCCATGGAAGGTCAGCTGCCGAGGGTGCCCACCATCTGTGGCTGAAACACCACAGCACGAAAGCAAAGAGAGATCATTCCTCATACATATCTATGTCTTCTAGAAACAGGGGTGGGATGCTACCGATTCTGCCCAATTCTATAGAACCGGTAGCTCTGAAGAGCAGCAGACATTGAACCGTTCTGTGTTTGCTGCTGTTTGGCCCACCTGCCTGCCTGGGCTCTTACCTGTCCTTTGTTTCCTGCTTTTTCAACCTCAGTTGCTTTGCGCGCACAGCTGAGGTTAAAAAGCAGGGAAAAGTGGCTTTTCAAATGTTGCACACCTGTGCACAGTGCTTTTCAGCTTCTGGGCGGCACAGCCTAAGGGCTTTTACAAGCCAAAGATCACCAAACCGTAGTAACACCGTTGAATCCCACCCTGTCTAGAAACCTTCATGTCATCTATTGACCATCTGATTTGTGCAGTTCAGATTTGGCATGTCTACAGATATTGAGAAAGACATTGGATTGGATTGCTAGGGATGGTCCTAATAGCAGGAACTAAGAGGCAATTACTTCAAGTAGCAGATTCTTGGATATAGTAGCAACAAATCAGTGGATATCATATCCTTATCTATACCAGTTAGTGTGTCGTGTATCCCTAGTTTGCTTCTTGTCTCCTAGATATGGACATGGCCACTTTTCCTTTACTAATTTGCAGGGTATGAAATGGTGAAAGGGTGCCATCTTGTCTCACAAACTTATATGAGCCAAGTCTGTTTTGTTTTGTTTTTAAACAAGGCATTGCAGACATGAGCACAGCACTTTTGATAGAATCTTGAGATTAGGGGAAATATTTATATGCATTTCAAAGAGAAAGTTTAGCAATCTTTACCACACTGGCATTGAATTTGATATTCAATTCAGCAAGTTTTATAAAGAAAAAAAACCTAGTTTACACCAAGATATAAAGAAGTTGAGAATGGGTGGAATATTATGCAAATAGTGGCTTAAAGCAATAGGAGTGTTCATTTTGACACTCATTAAACTAGGAAGGTGGTGGGTGGATGAATCAAAGAACAAAGATAACCAAATAATACTGAGGAATGCAATTTCACAAACATATCCTTATAGAGAAGTAAAATGTGAGAATGGCCAAACAGGAATTCTTCTTTTGCCTTAGTGTAGGTGGATCTGATGAAGAGGGCCTCAGGATTTTCCTTCCAAATCTCAAAAATGTTTGAATATTGTACTATTTCAATTCACTTTTCACTATATGCAGCTGATATTTTATTGGCATATACTAAGTAAAGTTTGTGTAGTCTCCAAAAGCTAACTTGGGCCAGACCATGTCAGTACTTGGATGAGGGATTGCTAGGAAATCCTCAATCTAAGAGCTAGGGGGAAAATCTAAGGGGAAAAAAGTGACAACAAACCACTTCCATGTTGTTTTCAAGAAAATTACAAGGATTTTATTGATTGGGGTTTTATCTCACCTTTATTATTTGTAACTATCTCAAAGTGGCAAACATGCAGAGCACACCTTCCTTGTCTCATTTATCTCCACAGCAACACTGCGAGTTGCTTTCTCTCATGAGAGAGAAAGACCACCCAGCTGGCTTTCATGCTTAAGGCAGGACTAGAACTCACAGACTCCTACCGTGTTTCCCCGAAAATAAGACACTGTCTTATATTTTTGGCTCCCAAAACACACTAGGTCTTATTTTCGGGTAGGTCTTATATATTTATGGTGCCAAATAGTGGGTGTGAGTGTGTAGGGGGGTGTCAGCTGGGTGCACGGCTTGCTGAAAAGTCTTCCTGGAACTGGGATTTACACTAGGTCTTATTTTTCGTAGGTCTTATATTAGGGCAGGTTTAGAAAATAGTGCTAGGTCTTACTTGGGTAGGTCTTATTTTTCAGGGAAACATGGTAGTTGCTAGGCCAGCACCTTCAACACTACATCAGATTGGCTCTTCCCACTCCTCCCATGAGTTCAGAAGAAATTAAGCTTAACTTGAGTGAGGGTTTATCTATATATATAAAAGTGAAATACCACTCCTGCATTATCACAAAATCTCCAGAACCATAAAGCCTACAAACTTGAAATTTGGCGCATATGTTCCTCTTGGCTTCTAGGTGCTCACTAAGAAAGGATTTTTTTTTCAAAATGACCACCAGGGCATTAGTATTTCGTTTATTATTATTAACAGGCTCTGATGCTAAGGAGTTCTACTCCCCCTCCCAACCTGAAAAGAAATTGGTTCCAAATGCAAAACACAAGCAGAGGAGTTTCAGTTTCAGTTTCACAGCAGCAACCAGCTTTAGTACAGAACAGTTGAGCTAAGCCACGCCCAGGCTCCTTGCTGTCTCCGTCTTGCTCACACAGCAAATACTGTTTCACTTTCCAAACAGCCCTCAACTCTCTCACACATTGACAGGACGCTAGCCAGATGAATACCGATGGATGCTGGTAGGCAGAGGCACAATTTTTTTCCCTTATTTTTTCCTAAGCCCGACCACATAGTTTCGTAGCAAAGCACGGGTATCAAGCTAGTTTTTCATATAGTTATACAAAGTAGACAAATAATTTTTTAAAAAAATTGTGACAAGATATATCATTGTAGCTACTAGATATTAAGAAATATTAATTAATCTCTGATTAAGCTCAGTCTCATCTTTCCAACGTAGGATCACAACTGAGCCCAAATTTCCGTTGCAAAGTGAGACAGTTTTTAAGAGACTTTTGTCTCATTTAAGGCATTTCTTGCCACAGTTATTAAATGAATCACTACAATTCAGTTAGTAACAACTAACTCAAGTGAAGTGAGAGGGATTCTGTCTTCCCATTGACTTTCCTTGTCAGGAGGTCACAAAAGCTGATCATATGACCCCAGGAAACGGCAACTGTGGTAAATATGTGCTATGATCACGTGACCATGCAGGCGCTACAACAGCTGTAAGTGTGAAAAATTCATAAGTCCACTTTTTACAGTCCTGTGGTAACTTCAAATGATCGCTTAATGAACTGTTGCAAGTCGAGGACTACGTCTACATTATTTGCTTTTAGGAAAATTATTTAGAACTTGTGCCATGACCAGTGACCAGATACTGAATGCTAACCAGATTAACTCTAATCATCCAATAAATTGGTTCCCAAATAGCACCACACATTTATACCTGAAATCTTTCACAGTCTGAATTCTATGGTAGAACTAAATCAATTAACAAAGGACACCTAGTGGTGTGTTATTGCACTGCAGGAAAATTCCAGGCTGATTAAAATATGTACCGTGTTTCCCCGAAAATAAGACACTGTCTTATTTTTTTTTGGCTCCCAAAAACACACTAGGTCTTACTTTTGGGGTAGGTCTTATATATATATATATATTTTAATGAAAAAAAACATTTACCATATTCATGTAGAACAATGTACATTTATTCATGTACGAAACCATGAACAAATCGCATACCATGTTTCCCTAAAATAAGACACTGTCTTATATTTTTTTGCTCCCAAAACACACTAGGTCTTATTTTCGGGTAGGTCTTATATATATATATATTTTTAATGAAAAAAACACTTACCATATTCATGTAGAACAATGTACATTTATTCATGTATGAAACCATGAACAATCGATACTGTGTTTCCCGAAAATAAGACACTGTCTTATATTTTTGGCTCCCAAAACACACTAGGTCTTATTTTCGGGGTAGGTCTTATTTTCGGGGTGGGTCTTATTTTTTGGGGTAGGTCTTATTTTCGGGGAAAGTCTTATTTTTGGGGAAACACGGTATTAATAGGAACGAACCAAA
Organism: Naja naja; assembly: GCA_009733165.1. Classification (NCBI taxonomy): domain Eukaryota; kingdom Metazoa; phylum Chordata; class Lepidosauria; order Squamata; family Elapidae; genus Naja; species Naja naja. The sequence continues at coordinate 5,140,878 of CM019152.1, forward strand.
CAACAACAACAGCATTCCATCAAGGTCTCACCCTCTTGATTGATGCAGGTACAGGGGATACATCTTTCCCTCTCTCTGGTTCCATGCAAAACAAGAAACAAATTGTTGCTGCTGCTCTGGATATAATAGAAAGCTATGTTTTGTTTAAAAAAAAGGAAACAAAAGGAAAAGAAATGCATTGCCACCATCACCAAAGCAGGTAAAGGTATCATATTGGTAGTTCTGTAACTAGCACCTGGAAGTCAGGAGAGGCGGTCTCTAAGAAGGCAGATAACATGGTTTGGACTGTTTGGATCCAGAGTTTGCAGATCTTTGCAATCCTTTCTTTGCATACGGTGCAGTAAGCCAGCTCAGGCAATGCCGAAATTGACAATGTGATAATGGCTCTATCTGCTCCTAAAAGTCTGTAGAGATTCTCAGTCATCCAAATCATGGTTGCCCCAAAGGTGCTTTTTCAGGAAGCAACTAGACTTTCTTGTTGTTTTCTTTTAAAGACATTTCACTTCTCATCCAAGAAACATCTTCAGCTCTGACAGGATAGTGGGGGACGGAAGGATTTATATTCCTTGCAGACAGCTGGTCATTTGCATCCTTTTAGAGGGTCCTTGAAGCCCTTGGAGGTTTATCTGTGTCCTCAGGGTCACCTGAGTGGTGCTCCTGGTTCCTATAGCAATTGCCAGCTGTCTGCAAGGAATATAAATCCTTCCATTCCCCACTATCCAGTCAGAGCTGAAGAAGCTTCTAGAAGGAGAAGCAAGAAAGTCCAGTTGCCTTCTGAAAAAACACCTTTGCGACGTCTACTTTATCTGTTCCTGCTTTCCCTTCTGTAGGAGATTAACCCCTGTGCAACGCTCTAAAACGCTTGAGTTGTACCTTGAAACAAAGTGATTCACTTCATTCAGTCACAGAAGAAAGAAAGAAGCAAACTCCATAAATCATCCAAGTTCGCTCTTGTTTCAAAGAAATCAGTGCAGAACCAAGAAAGGCAAACCCAATTCTCAAAGCAAGCGAGTATAATCAGACCAACTGGAAGCCGGTTTTGAATTGTTATAATGTCCTTGTGCCCCATGTATTTGATCCTTTCAGTAAAATTGTTTTAGGAGATACCTTGTCTAACCTAAATCTATCACAAATGGCTGGTAAATGTAGTCCACAGGCCAGTATGCAGATTCAGATTTGCAATGTTCATCCCTGTGAATAAGAGATTATGCCAAACCCTGGGTAGAGAATAATGTTTGCATCACTCACAGCAGGTTCTGATTAAGATTGAGAATGTCCAAAACTAGAAAAGCCCAGAAAACTGTGAAGAGGGAGCCTTCTATTTCTATAGGAATAAGTATATATGTGTAGTCAGAAATTTGAGCTACTTTATATTTTCCATTCTCTGTAACATGCCAAGTCTCATGTTATTAATATCTCTGTACGTACTAGAAAAATAAATATTTAATTCTGGCTTTCATTCATATCTCAGAAATATGTGAACTCTCTGTGGGTCTGTGAATCTCTCTCTCTCTCCCTCTCCCTCTGTCCCTCCCTCCCCCCTCTCTCTCTGAGTGTGCATGAGAGAGGGAGGGAGGGAGGAGAGGGAGAGACGGAAAGAGGAGAGAGAGAGAGAGAGAGAGAGAGAGAGAGAGTGGTTTGATTCGCCATCTTCTGGTTGTTTTCAATACTGCACTTCCTTTTGGATTTTAAAAAAAAATAATTTGTATACTGCTGTGTTACTATGATATAGTAACTGTTTAGGGGGCGTTTTGGGTGGCCCAGCGCCCCGGGCGGCCCCTTCGGCCCAACTGCTTTGAAGGCCTTGTCAGCCTCGGTGGGAACCCAGGTAGATGTGGAGGCTGAGCTGGCACTGGCCTGGTGGGGGGGTTGGAGTTTGACATTGACATCGGAGGCGAGACCCCCACGGTTGGCCGGTTTCTTCAGCTCTGGACCTGGGCCCTGATGGCGATATTAACAGCTACGCTATCTTTCGGACTCTCTATCTGGACTTCCTGCCTACCTTTGGTGTCATTCTTGGCTCGTCTACTACGTCTGCCTCTTGCTGCCTTTGGGTTGCCCGGACTCTCTTGTCTGTACTCCTGTGGGTGCAGTGTCGTCTTTGAATCAGTCGCTTTGGTCTTTAATCCATCTTGATTCTTTCCCTCTTCAGGATGCGGTTTCAGGTTGGGCCCCATTATGGTGTGAGGACAATGGGAGGACTACCCCTCTATTGTGAGAGAACAGAGGGGTTTAATTATCGACCCATCAGTTCCAATTTTGTTCTGACCACCGCGGTGAGAGAGCGGTGGGTTGCCCATTTTGACTCTGGCCCCGAAGAGGTGTGAGAGGCCTGCTCGTGGTGTGGAACTTTTTGGACACTGATACCTGGACCATTTACTCTTCACCTAGACACTTTACATCAGTGTAACATCTATCACTTTAGCCGTAGGATGTTTTTTATTCCATCTCCACCCTCTATGAATTGTGACCTATTGTTTATGGTTGTTTACTCGCTAGCGGAGTTATGGGCCCTCAGGACTGCGCCCTTGTCCTTGAATTGGCTCACCGGGTTACCGACAGCTTACCTTGATGACGGATCCTGGGATCCCGAGAGGTGGCAAGGTGCAACCAAGGGGTTAAATTTTAAATTGGGAAAGGGACGACTTTAAAAAATTTTAATTCGGCGTTTTAATGGGTTAGGGAGGAGGGTTGGGGTTCAGCCCTTTTTGGTAGAGTCTGGTCTGTCTGGGCCGGTGAGGGGTCTCGTAGTGGAGGGGCGGGGTGAAGAGGCCATGGAGCCCGTATCGAGCAGGGAGGGATCAATAATCCCCAGGGTGATCGGTTATGGCAGGGGTGGACGAGACAGAGGGCCAAATTATATGTTGGGAGCGCGCCCCCGCTGTTTACGAGCGGTGGAGCGCTCCGACCCTCAGGTCTCTGCCCGCTCTCCATGGATCTTGGGAGGTGTGGTCCCTGGGCTCAGGCTGGTGTATGTAAACACCAGATCTGTGGCTAATAAGGCCCCCCTCCTCCGTGAACTCATTGAGGAGGAGGCTGCGGATCTGGCATGTATTACAGAGACCTGGTTGGGACTGGAGGGGGGTGTCCCTCTGTGTGATCTATGTCCCCCAGTTTTCCAGGTGCTGCACTGGCCACGAGCCCAGGGAAGGGGCGGAGGAGTTGCCATTGTTATTAGGGAGACCTTGTTTCCAAGGGAGGCCACTGTCCCTCAGATTGGCGGGTGTGAGTCCCTCCTCCTGAGGTTGGGCCCGGGTGGTCGGTTGGGCCTGTTGCTGACATACCTGTCCCCCAGCTGCGTTGCAACGGCCCTTCCCGAGCTGCTGGATGCCCTCTCGGGGGTGGCGGTGGAGTTTCCCAGGCTTATTGTCCTGGGGGACTTCAACTTACCCTCTCTGGGGGTGGCGTCTGGATTGGCTCGGGAGTTCTTGGCATCCATGGTAGCCATGGACCTGATTCAGGGGCCCACCCATGAGGGGGGGAACATGCTCGACCTGGTTTTTATCTCAGGGCAGTGGTGTAGTGATCTGGGGGGTGGATCTCCAGTTATTCTACCCGTATCATGGACAGATCACTATCTCCTCAGGCTGGTCTTCCAATCGGCTGCTCCTCGCTGCTGGGATGAGGAGCCGATACGATGGTTCCAACCCAGGTGCCTGATGGACCCAGAGAGGTTTCAGACGGCCCTGGGGTTCTTGCCCACCTCCCTTGACCACAGCCCGGCCGAGACTTTGGTGGCCGCCTGGCAACAGGGGCCAAACGGAGATCCACGGGGAGCTGATTCCAGAGGGCAGGCGCTCCCACGGAGAAGGCTCTAGCCCTGGGAACCGCCAGCCGACAATGCCTGACCGACGGTATCCCAAGGAGGCCCCTCCTATGAGAGCAAACCAGGCGATCGGAAAGTGATGCTGGCAGGAGGCGTTCCTGCAAGTACCCTGGACACAAGCCATTATCTCTAATTATCTCCTATTAGATTGATCTACTGTACCTCCAAGCAAAGAAAGGAACAATTGAGTCTTCTAGTCAACATGCCTATAGGAGTAATACTATCAAAAGTATTTCAACTTTTGCATTTTGATCTTTTAATTGTGAGAATGCTAGTATGGTGTGAGACATGCTCTAGAATATTGGTGATAACAGAAAGAACTACTATGGCACTACTCAAAGCAGGAGATGTGAACAGGAAATGAAAACCAAGAGGTCTTTTGTGAGATGAGGTTTGGGACCTACAAACATTTAACTTGCCACTTTTATCCCTGCTACAATACATTAGTTCAAAATATAATTATGAATTCAGAATCAGCCTTTGGTTCTAAACTAAACAGTTGTTGGCTACAATTTTAACAGGGCAAGAGGTCAGAATTCTTACCTGTACTCTAAGAACTCTGCTTTGTTTCCCTTCCACGTCTCCATTATGAAGCCTTGTAATACACTGAAAATGTAAGCAACAGAGATTTTCTGGGGAAAAAATCCTTTCCATAACTAAGCTTTTTGCTAGATAATATCCACGAAGAGATATAATTTATGTTATAGCTAAGAACAAGCATCATCAGATATACAATGCAACTGTAGCTGAAAAGGCAGTTTGTGTTTCAAGTATCCCATCCCTTACATTAAATTATCTGAATCACAGTTTTGCTCCTAATTTTAGTGGAATGAGCTGCATAGTAAAGACACAGCACCAAGTGTACATATGTATGCATTTTATCCTATCCCCATTTGTTAATCTCAGGCTTTTAGAATCGTGCAGCCATAACCGTGTTGATACAACAGTAATGGTTGCCAAGCTTCATATTAACCGGAAATATCATAAGCCAATGTGAGGGAAATGTTTGTGAATGGTACAGCTGGATAAAGAAAATTGACACCTCATGATATATTGCAAAGATAGATAATAGATGCAAAAAAAAATAGTGCTAAGTAACATCTTCTGCTAAGCAACACCTTCTTTAACCTTGTTGCACCTGGTTATATTGGGCAATGGTTGCCATAATCACCTAAACATAACATTGTGAGAGTTGATCTTCATAATAATATGCTATGCCTAGACAACAAAGGTTCCAGTACCCACAGCAAAGGATTAGCTATTGTTTCGTGCATTTTTTCTATCGTGCAGAATCAGAGTTGTCATGCAGAAGTAGTTAACTTATTAGTTCCTCAGATCTTCCTTGGATAATTGCCAAAAAGTAACATCAAAGGTTCATGCCATTTTGAATTGAGAAAGACGTGGAAAACCATAGACAAAACCACAGAAATTCTGGTTCTTGCCCCCAGATTGTGCATCATCGCATGTGTAAAATTGTCGTTCTTTCCTAAGGAACAGGCTGTGGCCAATCTGGCCGTAACAAGTAGAAAATATTGAAAAATATAAAATAAGAAAATATTGATTCATTCTGAGCCAGGACAAGAAAAAGAATGAAGAACGTAGGCATTTTCTTGAAGCAAAAGTGGCTTCCAAGGTAGCAATCAGAGGTAGCCACAATTCAGTTTCCTAGGATAGTTTCATTTAAAGGAACGTCCATCTATTGAGGGTGCTTTAAGTATATAACAGAGCTTGCCCTTTAGGAATTCTTACAGAGCGCAATTATCTGGCTGGCCAAAAGGGGGTGCCTTAGTCCCTACTGAGCTGTGGTCTTTATATCTTTATATTACAAATTAGCATGATGATCTTGGGAGCAGGGGACACACAAAGAATCTTTTGTCCGTTAATGAGGAAATTTATGGAAAGAAGAAGTCTCTGGAATCTTAGAAAGATTTCCTTTATTTGAGAAGGCTGATACTGTTAAGTTTGCATGAAGAGACAGATGCGGAGTGCTGCAAGCTCTTTGTTTATTAGTGACAACAGCTCAGAACAAACCTGTTAAGTTTGCATGAAGAGTCAGACGCGAAGAGCTTCAGTGAAGAGTTTATTAAGTGACTACAGCTCGAATGGACCCAACTTGCTGGCTACAGCTGCTTCTTATAGCCAGCAGCCGTAGTTGCCAGCCAATGGGAGGGCAGGGTTTTTCCCGCACTATTTAAACCAATCCCATTTGACATTTTACAAGAACAGTTCAAAAAACCAATTTACATAACATACTAGGTTCAGTCATACCAAACCCAACCTATCTAAGAGTTTATTAAGTGACTACAGCTCGAATGGACCCACTTGGCTGGCTCGCGGCTGCTTCTTATAGCCAGCAGCCGTGGTTGCACCAATGGGAGGCAGGGTTTTCCGCACTATTTAAACCAATCCCATTTGACATTTTACAAGAACAGTTCAAATAAACCAATAACATTCAAACCTACATACATAACACCCCTCCCACTAGGTTCAGTCCATACCAAACCCCAACCTATCTAATGTATTCTTTTAAATAGGTGGGGCTCTTGCATTATGCGTTGAGACCTTCGTGGTTCAGAAGTTTTAACATTCTCACCCAGTGAGAGAAATGTGTCTGCTGACATTTCCCCATTGGGACTCCTGTGAAAGGAGACCCTGTTTGACTGTTAGAATCTGGTCTCTCCTCCCAACCCATCTCCATCCCAATGTCAGCACCCAAGTCAGGTAGTGATGTACAATCTTCCACTTCTAAGGATGGATTTTGGCATTGTGACAGGTTTTGGGATGGTTCCTGTCGTAATGGCTCGTTACACATGGGGTTGATTCTTGCTTGCTGATTTTCCTCCTGTTCCTCCCCTTCCCCTAGAATTGACATCAGGTGAGGGAACTAGAGAGAACAAGGGCGATGTTCCTGAGAGAACCTGGATCTAAGTTGATCAATGTGCCTGCTCCAGAGGAGTCCATCCTCTGTTTGTACCCTGTAGAACGAGGGCCTGTGATCTGAGTTATTTCAGCAGGAATCCACAAAGGTTCACCTAAGGTTCTTAGCATAAACAGAATCACCCACACTGAATGTACGAACTTTGGAAGTGGAATCCAGTGGTGCGTTGGGTGCGTAAGTGGGATGAAGGCGGTCAAGGGAAGACCTAAGTTTCCTACCCATCAACAACTCTGCTGGGGATAAGTTATTAGATGGGCTAGGAGTGATGTGCTGAACACTAAGAAGTTTTTCAACTTCTCAGTGATGTCCCAGGACCCAGTCCCCTGAAGGACCCAGTTGGTAAAAGCTTCTCTTAGTAGCCATGCGTTCAGCCCGGGCGTTAGCGAAGGGTGCCAGGGGCAGTAAGGGCATGTCTGATACCCTGTTGTGCTAGATAGGATTCAAAAATGTTAGATGTAAATTGAGGGCCATTGTCAGAGACAAGAACATCAGGTAACCCGTGGGTTACAAACAGTTTTCTGAGCTGCTTGATGACAGCATCAGTTGTGGTGGATGTCATGGGAAACACCTCTAGCCATTTGGAATATGCATCTACTATAATAAGAAAAGTGTGCCCTCTAGTAGGACCTCGAAATCAATGTGGATCCTAGACCATGGGCCCCTAGGACATTCCCATTCCTGTGTGGGGTGTGAGATGGGGCAGGCCTGACTACCTGGCAGTTGGGACAAGATGCAACCCAGTTTTCAACCATTTTGTCAATACCTGGCCACCATACATAACTCCTGGCCAATCCTTCATCCTTACAATACCAGGATGACCCTCATGTAACATTTCCAAAACCTCTCTTTGCAGTTTTGCAGGAATAACCACCCTGTTACCCCACAAAATACATCCTCTTAATACAGATAATTCAGTTTGCCTGGACTTAAAAGGTTGGGCAAGGTGAGTAGATCTTGAAGAGGCCAACCTTTCTTAATCCAGCCTATAACAGGAGCCAACACAGTGTCTTTGGCAGTCTCTCTGGCAATTTCAGCAGCATGAACTGGAAGCTTGGCAACAGTTTCTAGGAAAAAGGTGTGTGTTTCAGGTTCAAGGTCCTCCTTGTGGAAGGAAGTGGGCACGACTCAGTGCATCAGCATGTCCAATGTCCTTGCCAGGCCTTGTGAATCAGTTTGTATGAATAAGCTGCAGAAATTCAGTCCACCTCAGCATTCTTGGTGACAGGATAGTAGGTGTGGTTTGTCTCCTGCCACAATGCCTAAAAGGTTTGTGATCTGTAACAATGGTAAATGTTCTGCCATACAGATATTCATGAAATTTCTTAACAGCTGCAACAACTGCCAATGCCTCTTTGTCCAATTGGCTGTAATTCCTCTCTGCTTTGGTCAAAGTGCAGAGTAAAATGCAATAGGGCTTCTCCCACTGGGAAGCCTGTGGCTCAAAACCCCACCCACTCCAAGGGGATGCATCACAAGTCAGTACAACAGGCAAATTCTCAGAGAACTGTATCAGTACAGCATCAGGCGTGATTAGTCTCTAATACTGTTAAATGCTGATTGTTCCTTCCTGCCCTAGACCCAAACAGACTTCATATCAAGTAATCTGTGCAATGGTTCAGCAATGGTTGCCTTTTGAGGTAGAAACATGTGATAAAAGTTAATAAGTCCAAGGAAAGCTTGCAAATCTGTTTTGCATTTAGGTTTAGGGGCTTCTTTGATTGCTTTAACCTTGGCATCAGTAGGATGGATGCCATGCTTGTCAATCATGTAGCCCAGGAACTCAACCCTGTCAGTCTTAAGTGTGCATTTTTCTTCCTTGACTTTTAACCCCGCTTTCCTGAATCTGGTAAGGACTTCTCTGAGTCTTTCTTGTAGCTGAGTGTCATTTTCAGCAGAGATTAACACATCATCAAAGTAAGGTACTACCCCTGGCAGTCCTTGGAGCATCCTTTCCATAAGGCTTTGAAAGATGCCTGGTGCCACGCTTACTCCAAATTGTAACCTTTTACATTTGAAGGCACCTCTATGAGTCACAATGGTTTGGGCCTCTGCAGTGGCATCATCAACTGTTAGTTGTTGATATGCCTGGGCCAAGTCCAATTTGGCAAAGACTGTACCCCTGCCAAGTGAATGTAATAGATGATGAACTGGATACTGGCAATGGTTCTGGTCTCCACAAATTCTTACTGACCCATCAGTCTTGACTGGTGTGACTATGGGTGTCTCCCATGAGTGGTCAGTGGGCTCTAAAACCCTTGAGCTATTATCTAATTGTGCATCAATTTTTCCTTTAAAGCAAATGGAACCCTCCTGGGCTTTAAAGCGTGGGGGCACCTTGGGATCTAGGTTGAAAGTGATAGGGGTCCCCATATACTTGCCCAATCCTTCGCTGAAGACCTCTGGAAACTCAGACTTCAAGGCCTCCTCCCATTCAGAGTTGCTCACGTGATTGATGCCAGTCACCTCGATGCCTAGTGGATTGAACCACTCAAGTCCCAGCAAGCTTGGGCGGTCCTTGTCCACGATGGTCAGGGGCAAACGTTTGGTGTGGCCTTTAAACTTCACGTTGAAATCTCTTGCTCCAACTACTGGAATCTTGTTCCCTTGGTAGTCTTTAAGAGTCAGTGCTTGCTTCTGGAAATGTTTCTTCTGAATGTTGGGAAGTAGCCTGTGAATAGTGTCCCATGACACCATAGATAAATAGGAGCCTGAGTCCACTTCCATTTGGCAAGGCCTTCCTTCAATTAGTACCTTGACATGCACTTTTCTGTTATTGATAGAAGAAGAATGACCAATAGTTACTGTCTGATGAGTTTCATTCTTCCCTTTGCTTCTGTGCTGTGCCCCATTTTCTCACTGAGGTTGTTGGGCTTGAATTCTTTGTCAGGAAACTTCCTTCTGTTGGGTGGAGTTCTGGATGATTTGCAGACTCTTGCTAGGTGTCCTCTTTTTTCACAATGGAGGCAGATGGTATCTAGGAACTTGCATTCAGTGCGGGGTGGCTTCCCCACAACCTCTGCAGTAGAAATCTTGCCTCTTTCTTCCCAGGTCTTTCTTTTTCCGCTCCATTCTGAGTCTATAAATTCCTTCCTCCACCTCACTACAGTCTGACTCAGAATCTATTTGCTCACAATGAGTTGTTGTGGACTTTTCCACATCAGGATGGCTTGTGGCCTTGTTAATTTTCTTCATGGCTGCTGCTGAGGACTTGGTAGCTTCTGCTGAAGAGGCCTCTTCTATTGCTTCCTTCAGCGTGATCTTAGGTCTTAGTAATAACTTGCTCTGAAGCACCTTGTCTTTAAGACCCAGAACAAATGATCGCATGGCCTCTTCTAAATTGTTAAATTCACATGCACCCTTAATGTCTCTTAAACTTGCCACGAAGTCATTTACGTTTTCGCTTTCCCCTTGATCGGTAAAACTCGTGTCTCTTAATGAGGCACGATACTTGTGGGCGTAATGGGCTCTTAACAACTTTTCTAATTCAGGCCATTCCATTACCTTCATGTCTGCAGCTCCCGTCAATGCCTTCGCCATCTTGAAAACTGCCGGACCGCAGTGTGTGAGAAAGACCGCCCTCTTCCAGCTTCTTGATCGGGGGCTGGGGGTGTTCAGCGCAGCCATCTCTCTCTTCTTCTGTTCCACGTTGCCTTCTTCTTCAGGGAGATCCCACTTTCGTCGCCAGTGTTAAGTTTGCATGAAGAGACAGACGCAGAGTGCTGCAAGCTCTTTGTTTATTAGTGACTACAGCTCAGAAGACCCAGCTTTGGCTGGGCTGCGGCTGCTACTTATAGCCAGCAGCCGCAGTTGCCAGCCAATCAGAGTGCAGGGTTTTCCCGCACTTTTTAAACTAATCATTTCTTACATTTTACAAGAACAGTTCAAACTAAAGCAATGACTTTAAACCTGAATAACAGATACCTTTTGCTAATTTCAACGTGTTCAATGTGTCTTACTGATTTCAGCCTTGATGTTAAATATGTTTAAATGTAATCTCTAACCTTTTGCCTGGAATTTGGCAGAGAAACAGAGATGGGGGAAAGGTTGAATGGTGGAGGGTTTGATTTTCTTCCTGCAGAAAACATGAGTCACCTCACAGGAAGGAAGTTGCAAGCTATTAAAATTCTGGTGGGGAGAAAAAGTTTACCCAGAAAGAAAAGATGAAAACATGTTCATGCACGCTCCCAACACATGGAATATTCTGAGGAGGAAGTAACTATAATGAGCTGACGTCGAAATCAATTCTCCAAAGCAGCTGAAGTGCCAAGGATAGTCTATACCTTCAGGATCTTGTGGGTATTTCTGGCTAAATAGAGTATCACTTTTAGTAGCTCCAGGGGGGAATTCAGGCTTACAGATGATTCTTAATTAGTAGCCTGCTGGCTGGTAAGGACTTTTAAATTATCCATTGTTTTCTTACAACAAGAGGCAGGAAATATAACTCTACAAATAAATGTTGTCTCAAAAAAATATGTCAAAATTACCTAAAGATGTTTATTCAAATTGACAACTGCCAACTTTTGCATTTGCTGATCTCAACCTCAAGGAACTTTGGCAAAATGGAAAAAGTGATTCAAAAACTTAAAAGGTAGTGTGGAGTACTTGTTATGCCCCCCACCTCCAGTTTCCAGGACAGAGGAAACTCCCCGTTCAAGAACAAATGATAGAAGCTCAAAATTCAGATGATTGCGGGAAGGAGGGATTGAAATGAGATCCCTGGTTCAGGCAGGGTGGTGTTGCTAACAAACACAATCTCCACTTCTTAATGTTTACATACCTATCAAGGGAAAAGAAGAGGAAAGAGTCAGAAAACACCAGCTGTCCCCTAAAGGTTGAAGGTAATGTCTGGCTGACACTTTCATAATGGTATTTTCATAATGTACATTCAATATTAAAGGATCCATTTTACCTGTATTTCCCCCAAATTGAATTAACATTGTATTTCTTATCTTCAGATGCCCTCTAGTGTTTATACCAAAAGTTGTAGATATAGTAGACATTAGAAATAGCAGAAATAATTAATTCCTGAATCAAGATGTGGCTATCACTGAATAAAGAAACAACAGTAATTTACAACTGAACATTTGGCTACAAAGCAACAAGATCATATTAACACATTTGGCACTGAAATGTATTGGAATGATTTGAACCAATCTCTAAGGCATTTGTTAAAGATATATTAATTAAAGTGCTTATAATAGGGCAGTGATGGCTAACCTTTTCGGCACCGAGTGCCCAAAGAGCATGTGCGCATATCCCCAAAATGCAATGCGTGCATGTCCCCCACACATGTGCCCTGCCCCCATGCACATGAATGTGACCCTGTGCATGTGACTCACCCCCTGCACATGCGCCCCATCCCCTGCATGAGCCCTTCTCCCATGCATGCACAGCAGAGACCCAAAGATCAGCTGGCTGGCGGGAGGCACATGCACATGCATGGTAGAGCTGAGCTGGGACGGTGGTTCGCATGCCCACAGAAAGGGCTCTGTGTGCCACCTCTGGCACATGTGCCATAGGTTCGCCATCACAGCAATAGGGCATAGGAATACACTGAAATCTTTTGAATTGTTTCTCCATTAGCTTTGTCCCCTGTCAAAGCTTATTAACTGGGCATCCTTCTGTCTTGCTGACATTTCCATCCTCATCTGTCAGGCAACATCCCAAAATAATTAATAAAGGGAATATCTGAAATAAGGTAAGATAGAGATTCCCCTCAGTGCTATGCAGGTTCTGGGCAACAGGACACTTCTTCTAGGTTGACAAAATCCTTGTGATGGATTTTCAACTGCTTAGTTGAACCTTAACCCTTGGGGTTCTCTGTAGTCTCCTGTATATTATCTTGCCATGTCTGAACATACTTAGTTTTCTTTTCAGAATCATCCAAAATTGTGCTTCGTGCCTGTTAGGATATATGCAGAGTAACCCTTGTGTAACAAGGATACGCACATGGAAACGGATATGAGAACAGTTATGAATAAATATACAGCCACACAGAGACACACCAAATTGTGTTAATGTTTACTCCAAGAAATAGCACAGTCCAAATAAACAGACCAGGTCATACACATTTTAACAGTCCAGCAGTATCCAGTTATAAAGTCTTCTTACCCTTTTCATGTCTTTTACAGCAGACAGAAACCAAATAGATATCAATCAGTCCATATTCAGTCAGAGAGAGAGAGTCAGTATCAGCATCAGGAGAGATCTTCAGTGGGAGAGAGAGTTAAACCATGATCTATAGCTCCCTCTTATGGCAACTTGCAGCATACTCAACCAACCAGAACACAGCATAATACATTACAGTATTTTTCCTTAAAGCTACAGACATATATATTTGTGCTTTATATATTGTCAACCCAGCTACGTTATGTACATATACTTAACAATGCCTGTGCTGCTTAGTGAAGGAATTGCCAGACCCCATTACAGTAGGTAGTAAGGACTACCTGCAAATAGTTCAGATAACCCCAGAGAAGAACACACAATGTCCATCCTCACACAACAGTTTGTTCTTTGCCAAAGAATTTTTGGACTAGAATATTACACAATAGAGAAGATAGTGCATATGCTCCCCAGTTCAGATTTTAAGAATTCCTTCAAGGTGCTAAATATCATGTAAAATTACAAAGTCATATTTTGTCCTTTTCATATATAGTGAAGCTTTGTCAATACTCAAGAACACGAAATAATTTGGAGCTGTATTTTAGAAGCTTTAATCTAAATGTTTTGAACCCTTTATACTTCACTGCAGGGGCCTACCCATTACTACAGTAGGGTATTGTCTTTGTTGTTTCACACTACCTTTCGTTTTTGATTGTAGATAATGTGTAACTAACATATGATATTTTATTGTAAATAAAGTTTACTTATTATTAAAACAGAAACAGAACATTCACACATTTTGTATTTCATTATTCATTTTTATTTACAAATCCAAATATTATATTCATTTTATAATGCAATACAAGCCATTTTTCATCTTTCTTTAAGTAGGTCACATTGTTTGCCATAAAAATGTGACCTGTCACTTATCACCAGGAAGTACTTGCTAAACCAGTAGTGAGCAAAAAAATATTAATGATTAAAACATGCAACACGCTCATAATCACCTGACAAAGCGGAAGTATTGCTCAAAGTTTTGATCTGTTAACCTTTCAAGCTCAGTCAACAAGTCTCAACTTTTCATTTTCCCATCAGAATGAACAAAATAATCTTTTTAGGGTTTAAAACTATTTCTCTCTTGTGGCACTCCTGAAGGAACCAGTAAAGTAATGCTTCCTTGTTTATAGGTGGCTGAGAAATAAAGTAACTTTAAATCACCTTGCAGAGTGAAAATAATTCTTGCTTCTATAAACGTGGGCAGCAAAGATGTAATGCTTTGTTTTGTAATAACAGTGCATTTCAAAAGGTGAAACAGCGCATATTCTTTTCACCTTTTGTTCTCAAGTTCACCTTTTTTCCAAATAACTTGGAGATAAAAGGCTTTAGAGGGAAGAAAAAAGGTAGAAGGAAGTAGATGGTGCTTAATCCTTCTTTCTCCTTAGTATGTGTGCCTTCTGACTACAAGTAGTTCTCAAGTTACAACCATTTGTTCAGCAACCATTCAAAATTATGGCGGTGCCAAATGAAGTGACTTAAGATCTTTACCTAAAGGTACAGCTGCTGTAGTGCCTGTTAGTCATATGATCACAATTCAAGGCTTGCCAATCCACCTGTCTTACGACCAACCACAGGGGTGCTACACTGCCCTCACTGCCTATCATTCCCTCCATCCTGCCCCATTGCTGCTACTTCCCACCCAGCTGGGTTCCCAAGGCCTTGGGCCAGCTTCCCACTCTGTTGAGTCTCATACTCTTAGGCATCCTCCCTGCTCTATCAAGCCTTGCTCCACTTTTACGCTCTCTCAGAAAAGGTGCAATTCTCTAAATCACAGAGTTTGGAAAATCACCCACTCCTGAGAGATCTTGCAAATGGTGCCCACCTCCTGAATGCTTTCAGGTGGTCTCCACAGGAAGGCCTGGCTTCATTTGGGCGCTCTTTTGAAAAGGTGATCTTCAGAAGGGATAAATGGAGCAGAAAGAAGTGTTGTGAGCTGGTGAGATGCTGCAGTGTGGGCCTGGGCCTATACCAGGCCTCCCAGGTCTCCCCCACTCATGGAGCCCCATGCTCTGCTTAATGACCCATACAGTTTCTTAAAACTGCAATGGGGAAAGCTAGGATTGTAACTGTTAAGCAAGATAAAATCATATGGGTGCTTTGCCTAAGAATTGCAACAATTTATGACCATAATTCCAGGCTGAATTGTGGTTGTAAATTGAGGACCACTTGTATTCTTAACTCACTCAGACATACCCACAACAACAACCCTATGAGCAGTGGTGGGATTCAAAATTTGTTACTAATGTGGGTGTGGCTTGGCGGGCATGGCGGGCGTGGCAGGGGAAGGATACTGTAAAATCTCCATTCCCTCCCCACCCCACTAACCTGCTTTTCAGCTCTGTTCTCCTGTGCAGGGCAACAAAAGAAGACCCAGCCGATCAGCTGGGACTCGGGAGGCAAAGAATAGATGGGGGTGGGGCCAGTCAGAGGCAGGATTTGCCGGTTCTCTGAACTACTCAAAATTTCCGTTACCGGTTCTCCAGAACTGGTCAGAGCCTGCTGAATACCACCTCTGCCTATGAGGTGGGTTGGGCTTAGAAAGAGTGGCTGGCCCACAGTCATCCAGCTGCTTTTCATGATTAAGGCGGGACTTGAACTCACAGTTTCCTGATTTAACCATTAGACAAAAGTGGCTAACTTTACTACATGTTTTATTGGCTTTGACTGTAGATGGTTGCTGATTGCTATTTTTATGAAAAGTTGTATCTAGCAATATAGAGCCACTGAAATTGGCAGTATAGAAATTATTATGTAAATAAACATATGTTTTTTATATTGTAATGGTGGAGAACATTGTTAAGAATACTTTGCCTGCAGGCACAACCATGATAAAATAAAGCCAGATTGCTGTCTGGAAGGATTTTCAATGAAGCTAAATATATTGGACACAAAATGAAAGCGCATGAGTGTTTGGAAAAATAGAGCAACAGAAGATAGAATGCTAGGTAATATCACCAATGACATAAGCAATAGTTACAAGAATTCAAAGAAGCAGTTATTGACAGAAATACTGGCAAAAAGATGTACATTGGGGTCATAAAAGGCCAGATGTGACTGATTAGCAATAACTGTAAATAAATGAATGAAAGATGAAGAAATATATATTGAGTTTGACAACTATGTGGACTTGTGTATGTTGAGATTTGGAAGCAGCAATACCAAAATAGTTCATGGTTATTTTCTGTCAGGATGTTTTGGTTTTGCATTCACATTTATGCCTTGCTGCAATCCTACACAGACTCTCTGCAACTCCTAACAATAAACAATAACAATAAAATATTTGAAATAAAAGCCAACAGCCCAAAAGAGACAGATTTATACTCCAAAAGGCACTCAGCTCCAAACACTCTCTCAAAATGCTCCATTTTAAGAAGCCTCTGAAATTGAGTCCAAGTGCACAGGCAGTGGCTTCTCCTAGCACGATCAAAGTCTTCAGGCTAATTCCAATAGAGAAAATTTGGGGCTTGCATCACCTCCTAGAATCCCATCAACAACCTGCTGGTATTGTTAGGAACTTATGCCTGTGTGTGCACAAGAGAGACAAGAGTGAGAGAACAATTTATTATTCTTTTCCACCATTATAAAGAGGAAGAAGGGTGTGAGTTTAGACAGGGAAACTGAGATTATGTAATGTAATGCCAATTGGCAAAGAGCACCCATTAGCTGATAGTTCTCTGGGCTCAGCTTTTAGCCAGGAAGGTGAGTATTATTTTGCTTGTGCCATTCTTGGAGCTCTGTTGTGCCACAAATATGTAACAAAGCTCATTCTTACACTGAAATTTACAAATAGAACTTAATATAATTGAAACAGACCAGACAATCTCAAATGTAGACTTATGGGAGGCAGAGACACTTGTCATGTGAAAATTCTGTGTGTCCTTAAAGATAGTAAAACATTTCACACATGGAAATAATGGAAGTCTTTCAGTTTTCTAAAACCAATTTATCTATATCTTTAATCAATCTACAGGATTTATATGGCCACCTATCTCATATAATGGTTCTAAGCAACTCAAAACAATTCATCAAATCTAGCTTAAAAACCAAAGTACAAAACAACAATTAAAAAGTACAAAAACGCAGACTAAAACTGAACAGAGTTGAATAGAATGGAATGGAATGGAATAGAATAGAATAGAATAGAATAGAATAGAATAGAATAGAATACCGTGTTTCCCCGAAAATAAGACACTGTCTTATATATTTTTTGGCTCCCAAAAACACACTAGGTCTTATTTTCGGGGTAGGTCTTATATATTTATGGTGCCAAATAGTGGGTGTGAGTGTGTAGGGGGTGTTTTGGGTGCACGGTTGCTCCCTGAAAAGTCTTCCTGGAACTGGAGATTTACACTAGGTCTTATTTTCGGGGTAGGTCTTATATTAGGGCAGGTTTAGAAAATAGTGCTAGGTCTTACTTTTGGGGTAGGTCTTATTTTCGGGGAAACACGGTAGAATAGAATAGAATATTGGGAGTGGAATAGAATAGAATAGAATAGAATAGAATATTGGGAGTGGAATAGAATAGAATAGAATAGAATAACAGAGTTGGAAGGGACCTTGGAGGTCATCTAGTCCAACCCCTGCCTAGGCAGGAAACCCTACATCACTTCAGGTAAATGTTATCCAACATCTTCTTAAAAACTTCCAGTGTTGGAGCATTCACAACTTCCAGAAGCAAGTTGTTCCACTGATTAATTGTTCAGTCAGGAAATTTCTCCTGAGTTCTAAGTTGCTTCTCTTCTTGATTAGTTTCCACCCATTGCTTCTTGTTCTGCCCTCAGGTGCTTTGGAGAATAGCTTGACTCCTTCTTCTTTGGGGCAGCCCCTGAGATATTGGAAGACTGCTATCATGTTTTCCCTAGTTCTTCTTTTCATTAGACTAGATATACCCAGTTCCTGCAACCGTTCTTCATATGTTTTAGCCTCCAGTCCCCTAATAATCTTTTACTGCTCTTCTCTGCATTCTTTCTAGAGTCTCAAAAATCTTTTTTACAGCGTGGCGACCAAAACTGGATGCAGTATTCCAAGTGTGGCCTTAGCAAGGCATTATAAAGTGGTATTAACACTTCACGTGTTCTTGATTCTATCCCTCTGTTTATGCAGCCTAGAACTATGTTGGCTTTTTTAGCAGCTGCTGCACACTGCTGGCTTATATTTAAATGGTTGTCCACTAGGACTCCGAGATCCCTCTCACAGTTACTACTATTGAGCAAGGTACCACATATACTGTACCTGTGCATTTGATTTTTCTTGCCTAAATGTAGAACCTGACTTTTTTCACCACTGAATTTCATTTTGTTAGATAATACCCTGAGCTGATGCCTGATTTAATGTATTTGAGACATACCTTTATTTGTTATTCTTACATAGTAATTAGCATTATTTTTGTGTGCAGCATTCATGTTGGTTCAAAATGCTGCTGTTTTCATGTTCATTCCATTTTAGTTTTTTTTAACGGTGATCTTATCTATATGGGAAGCATAAGCAACATGCCAGTTAAATTAATAATAGAGCTAAATCAGGAAATTTAGTGGCCACTGCTCCCTATTCATTGTTACAAGGCAATTAATACAGAGTAATGCAGTCATTCCAGTTTGGAATCATGATAGGGACAATAACACTCACAGATAGTGCTAGGTTAGAGATGCTGAAACAAGCAGTTCTAGCAACTTGGCTGGTGCCAAATAGCCTTCTAATTGTGCATCTCTCACTGGATGCTAAACACATACCAATATCTGACTCAGTACAAATTCTCTAGGTCTATTTCAACCTCCTGTCTGAGTCCAGTGATGAAACGACCACCATTTCTGCAGTTGGTCTCTTTCTCTGATTTGCTAGTTGGGGCAGATACTATCTCTCTGTTTATGCAGCCTAGAACTGTGTTGGCTTTTTTGGCAGCTGCTATGTACTATCTTAAAGGAATAGCAAGAAAGTGGGATTGAGAAAGATTGGCAGTTTCAGCTCTGAATTAACAGGGAATTGCATGAGATGGTGCCATCTTTGTATTACACTGTGGCAACCTGAATCGAGGCACCAAAACTTGTGAAAGGTCAAGAGTCTCTACCGCTTACACAAACAAACAAGAATGTGTACAAACACACACACACACACACACACACACACACAAACACCCTTGTGAAAAGACTGAGAGGAAAAATAAAGCCATTATGCAAGATTAATTTTTCCAGCGAAAAAATGCTGACAGCAACCGATTGAATGAGCTGTGGTGGCGCAGTGGTTAGAATGCAGTACTGCAGGCTACTTCTGCTGCCTGCAATTTGGCAGTTCAAATCCCACCAGGCTCAGGGTTGACTCAGCTTTCCATCCTTCCAAGGTGGGTAAAATGAGGACCCAAATTGTTTATTTTATTTTATTTTTAATTACATTTATATGCCGCCCTTCTCCGAAGACTCAGGGCGGCTTACAATTTCTGGGATACAACCCAGTGTGTTCAGCAATAGCCTTCCTTCCATTGTATATGCCTGCTTATTACTAAGCGGCATTTTTACAAGGTCAGCTTATTGCCCCCAACAATCTTGGGTCCTCAATTTACCTACCCCGAGAGGATGGAAGGCTGAGTCAACCTTGAGCCTGGTGGGATTCGAGCCTACAGTAATTGTAGGCAGCTGGATCTTAAGAGCAGGCATTTAACAGCCTGAGCTACCAAGGCTCTTATTGTTGGGGGCAATATGCTGACTCTGTAAAACACTTAAGAGAGGGATGGATGTAAAGCACTGTAAAGCAGCATATAAGTGCTATTGCTATTGCTATTCCTTATAAAAATGATTTTTATAGATTTTTAATGATTTATTTAAAAAGACTGTACATAGCACAAAAAGAATACATAGTCCAGGATCTAATTTCTTTTTCATTTCAAATCATGCTGTAAAAAAATATTAGTGTTTTGCCAATGCCCTTACTTATTAAGAACATCAAACTGCCCTTTATTAGATGAATATAAAGGCCAGTTTAATTTACCTTAAAATGTCCTAATTAATTCTCAAATGCTTAAAACAGCTCAAGTAACAAAAGAAAAAAAAAGGTATGCTAAAACTATGTTACACATTATGGAGGGTTTTATTTTGAAGAGTTTATGCTAATACTTATTCCTTTCTTAGCCACTGGCTTTTTAACATCTTGAACAGGCAGAGAGAAGTGTTTACATGACAGTTCCCTGCTAGCATATGAATTTTAGGAACAGCAGTGATTTTAGGAACAGCAATAACAACAATACATTCAAAGTAAAGCAAATTGGAGAGATCAACTTCAGCCTCTTCTTAAGTTTTGTATTTTGAAGGATATGGTAGGTGAATTATAGATGCCATTCCTTCTTTTTCTGGGCAAAGGATGGAACAGCACATTTTGTATGGAAAACAATTATTATGAGGAAGGTGGCCTTGGTGGTGCAGGCTGCTAAATGCCTAGCACTTAAGTTCCAGCTGCCTGCAATTATTGTAGGCTCGAATCCCACCAGGCCCAAGGTTGACTCAGCCTTCCATCCTCTCGGGGTAGGTAAATTGAGGACCCAAGATTGTTGGGGGCAATAAGCTGACTTTGTAAAAATGCCGCTTAGTAATAAGCAGGCATATACAATGGAAGGAAGGCTATTGCTGAGCACAATGGGTTGTATCCCAAAAATTGTAAGCCGCCCTGAGTCTCTGGAGAAGGGCGGGATATAAATCTAATTTTAAAAAAAACACCAGACCACTTCAGGAGAGCCTTTCATCAAGTCCTTCCTTGTTGTACAGTTGTGCTGAAACTATGTATATCAGGAGTGAGAGAGGCAATAAATCAAAGAAGGGCATGGTTTGGTAATGGCTCAGAGTTTGTGGTGGCTTGTCTTAGCTTGTGGAGATCCATTGCAAACCTATTTCTCTGTATGAAGAAACTAAGGTATGAAACATTCTTCCACCCTTCATTTCCTCAGTTGCACCTCTCAAATCTACTGTTAAGTTACTATTTAGTATATGTGTCCACTTTCATTTGATTTGATTGATATCAGCCTAGGGGAATGCTAACATTTCAGCTTTGCTTACATTATATTAAAAAAGACACGTAGGAACATACTATCAGAACAATGGGAAAATATGTGCTTAAAAAGTTAAAATTTACATTGTGCTATGATCTCAGAGAAAAAAAATATATAACGATGTATAATTGATACATGCCAGAGAAATTATCTAGAAAAATAACTGAATTTTGATCACATGGCCATGGGGATACTGCAAAGGTTGTATGTGAAAAAGGGTGATAAGACACATTTTTAGTGCCTTTGTAACTTTAAACAGTCACTAAATGAACTGTTGTAAGTTGAGGACTATCTATATTTCAATATATCATTACTGCAAGGAAATTATTATATGCAGAGAGGAAAGATTCAGCAATATCCATCATGGAGGAATGGTTGGTAAAGTTGACAAATTTGGATAAATTGACATATTTGGTTAGAGAAAAGACATTATCTACATTTATTAGTGACTATTAGTCCTCTTGTGGACTTTTTTTTCATGAAAAAGAAAAATGAATTGTGATTTACCATTTTGATGATTAGGCAGGATAGATTAAAGAAATAATAAGAATAAGCTGTGACTTTAGAGAGATAGGCTAAAATATGTTTGTACTTATAGCTGCTATGAAAAATATCAAAGCCACTTCTTGCTTCCCCAACCCTCTTTCTTCTTTTATATTAGCTTGTTACCTTTTATATACAAAAAGTAACATGCTGTTTTTGATAACATCCATACTGCCCATTTTCCCAAATGGTAAAAAGCTAGTGATACTGGCTTTCATTTTCTTAGGCAGCAGGGATTAGAGAACACATAGACCAACTTAATATAAAAATTAAAACTGTGTTTCACTGAATGTTACTTGGGTTGCAAATAATATTTAAATTATTATTATTATTATTTATTATTTATTTAGACTTGTATGCCACCCTTCTCCCTAAGGACTCAGGGCAGCGAACATATAAAAAGAGATATATTTACAATAAAAAATATTAAACAGGAAACAAGTCTTAAATTGCTAAAAACATTAGAAAACAATTAAAATTACAATAAAAACAATACAATTAAAACAAATTAATGAGTTGCCTCACATTATTATAGTAAATTTAAATAGGGAAGTTATAGTAATTTTCCAACTTTGTAATGTCCTTTAGAGAAATGAATGAATGCCAATACAATCAGGACCCCACTAAAGTGGGAGCAGAATTTACCAACATCCCAAATATTGAAGTACCTGGAGAAATTATTAATATGAAGCAGGAGATGAGACAGCCACAGAAGCTACAAAAGGGTAATTGAAATGTTAATGAGAATGGACAATGAAGGTATTAAAGTAAAAGCTTCTGCCTTTTAGGATCAGTAAAGAAACAAGCCCTCAGGTAATATGCTGCAGACTAGCACTTGATTCAGCAGCCATAAAAACCTTGGAAAAGATATTTAAATGCCCTGACATATCTGTATCTACAAAGATCACAATCATGCAAACTATGATAGTCCCTACTATACCCTATGAAAGTTGAAATTTAAAGAAGCAGGAAAAACACTGACACTTTTGACTTTTGATATTGGAGAGGAACATCTGAGAATATCATGGACAGCCAAGAAAACAAACCAATGGATCACTGAACAAAACAACCCAAAGTTCTCACTCAGGGCACAAGTGACCCAACTGAAATTTGGATACATTATGCAAAGACCCAGCATTCTGGAAAAGTCTCTAATGCTGGAAAGTAAAATAGCTTGAGAAACTGACACCAAATTACCAAAGATGTTTATGGTTGAATGGAGATTTCAAAGTGAGTTTCTCTAAGTGCTCATCCAACACTCAATTACTTTACTATATTAGCTCCAAGCAATCCAACACCTAGTTTGTGTGAAATTACAAGCCTCAAAAGCATCTCCACTGCTGAAGATAATGTTGGAAAGGATGAATCTTTCCCCATAGTACAGAACAGTCCTAATTGGACTGCCTGTATCCTTGTGTCAGCCTTTGAAGTATGCCAGACTGGGA
Source organism: Naja naja (assembly GCA_009733165.1). Classification (NCBI taxonomy): domain Eukaryota; kingdom Metazoa; phylum Chordata; class Lepidosauria; order Squamata; family Elapidae; genus Naja; species Naja naja. Next base: position 5,163,821 of record CM019152.1, read on the forward strand.
ATAAGACCCCACAAAGACTGTTGGAATTGTATCTTATTGTTGTGGGTTACAGAATAATCTGGAAAGCTTGCAGACTTTTCTAAGGTTCTCCTACGTATCATGCAAAATCAAGGCAGGGTTATGTCATTCTCCTTCTTTTGCTTCCTTATTTTCTTGAGGTAAAATTTTGTTACAGTTTTGTCAGTCAGTGATAAATCTCTGCCTCCCTTACATCCTGTTTTTTTTTTAAACTGTAAAACTGTATGGGTTTAGATCATAAAAGTCACTACCTCAAATATAGTTTATCCCTTTGTGGGTAAATTGGCAGTGATTATTGAATTAGGGAGAGTGAGACATATATAAGAAATTAGCTCACTCTTTTTTTTCCATGAAAGAAAATACAGTCCTTAAACCAGTCAAGCACTTGATCTTTCTCGTGAATTCTAAGAGTAGAACAAAAATGGAAAACAATAAGCTGAGCAATTTTTAAACTTTCTCAGGTTCTCTTCTTTACCACTCCCAAAATTTTATGACTGAGGCAGTCAGATTTGGTGGCAGATCTCCCAACCTTTGAATCTAGTATTCCCTTCCCTTCTCCTCCCCCTCCCAATAAAGCATTTTAGAAGAAAGGAAGTACCAACAATTAATATTTTATGAGATACAAACCTTCATGGCAAATCCTTTCTTTCCCCATTATTGATTGCTGGTCTGTGCTGCCATTTTGTCCTGGGGCATTGGGCTGATGGCCTCTTTTCCAAAGGGCCTTCTCATGTAAACCCTGACCATGTTCTGGGCAAGCAATTTGTTTGTTAGTTTGTTTATCAAATTTATCTGCTGCCCATCTCATGGTTCAGGCAACTCTGAGCAGTTCAGGCAATAGTGGTTCCTAACAGAGGATTAATTGCTGGACTTTTTCATATACAGACTGACAGAACTTCAAAATGGTGGAATGGATAAAAACAGCATTACCCCTTTCCCAAGTCCTGAAATACTGGGATAAAATTGATAAGAATTCTATCAGTCTCCTTTTCTTGCCCAGATTACAGCAGGAATGGGCAAAACTCTCCATAGCTTTCTGCAAGATTGTTAAATTTTTATTTAAAACAGGTAGGGATGTTTGGAAATGATTGTTAAATATTAAATATTGATCTCAACATGCTCCCTAGAAGGAACATAATTGCTGCTTCTTTACTAGCATGAATAGTAACTGTTAAATACATAGTAACTAATAAATAGCTACTGTTTACTGTTTAACTGTTTCATGAATAGTAACTATGAGATAAATAGTAACTAGGAAAGAGTAACCATTTATTATTCATGAATAGTAACTATGAACTAAATAATATATAGTAAGTAGTAACTGTTTATTATTCATGCTAGTAAAGGAAGCAGCAATTATTGTTCCTTCGGGGGGGCATGTTTTGAGATCATATATTTCATACTTTAAAATGTTTTCCATACATACCCTCCTGTTTTAAGTAGATTTATCAATCTTGCAGAAAGCTATGGACATTTTTGTCCATTCCTGCTGATAAGAAGGGCAAGAAGGAGAAACTGATAGAATTCTTGTTAATTGGGCCCTTGTAATATTGCTTGGACAGAATATTTAGTTGGCATAATGACCAATGCTATAGAAGTGGTTGAGTTCTATGCAGCAATTTTTATTGACTTTATTTCCCTGTTGGATTCAGCCTGAGAAACAAGATTAAGGCTGCTGAATGGATGAACCTTTCATTTACATACTTTCCCTCAAAAGCTGCAACAGCTTATTAAATATTAATAAGAAACAAACATGACAAACATATGACGTCTTTGATGGCCTGTTACTAGTTCCAGTAAAGTAAATTAGCATAAAATGTGATCAATCTTGAAAGGAAATCAGTGGGTTTACTTCACAGTAAATATATCTTGCAAGAACTTCCAAGAACACTTATTCTCTGAAATATTTTATTTGATCAGAAGTCAATTTACTTCGCCTATATTGTTTTAAATGACCCATGAAACTGAATTTTCCACTATCATTTCACATTTTGATTCAAACCTAGTAAACTATATCAGTGACATCAGTGCCAAATCTTAATTAAATTTCCTATACAGTAGAGTTAAATGATCATTTAAGTCTTATAGACTGCTTTTGTATAGCTCAAGTTTTTATTATCCTGGCAGTGTTAGTAATGCCAACAAAATGCACACAATGAATTCATTTTAACAAGAGTAGTAATCCAAACTATTTCTTGGTTTCAACTGAAAATAATTACATGTAAGTTTTAGAAAAGAACAGATAGATCTGTAATTCAGTAAGGTTTTTTAAAATCCCATTATTTCAAAAATTACAATCATGCTTTTTTGTAAGAAAGTTTAATAATTTTATTTATTTTCTAAAGTGTGTATACTTTGTTCTTATGAAGGTGTTTATTGTGCCACAGAACACATCTTTAAGAGTTTTCCTTGTAAACTATTGCATTCAAATACAATTACAATCCACTTCATAAGCAGTTTCACAATTCACACATTGCACAAAAACAATGCTTTGTAAATGCACGGTGTCTAATGTTACACAATGCCCTGAATCACAAATAAACAAAACACATCACAGCTAAGCATGCTACATAAACATAAGCATTATGACTTAGTGTATAGATAAAAAAACTGAGCTCTTTGCCTCAAAATTACAATTTATAGGTCTTCTTTGATTACAAGCATTAAATATTTCTTGATGCAAGAACATACAAAAATTACAGGGTAAGGCTTAGAAAAGACTAAGCATAGTTTAATTCTCATCCACAAGTCAAACTTCCCTTCCCAAAGATCCACAATCCATCAAATCCTATCTTAACTGAAGTGTGTCACAAATTATTCACTTTGTGTCATTATCCCATACATAGCAAGCTCCACTATTAAGTGTTAGGAGCATTCTAAGAAACAATTTTGGAAAAGCACAATATATGAATCCATGGATAAGAGAATTAAACATGGCATGCCATCTTCAGCCCCACTCAGTAGGAAATCATCTGGACAGGAAAGCTAAGACTATTTCTATTTAAATTAATAGAATCTTGCAAGTCTCCTCATCTTCCTTTTTGTAATCCAGTGAATTACAGAAGTGTCTGCCTGATCCACTTCTATATAAGTATTATCTCACTCTTCTAGACCTAAAAATGCTTTGTCCTTTTGCCTAGATAACAGTTCCTACCTACTTCCATGAAGGCCATCTGGTTACCTTCCACACCATGAATTATGAACAATGAACCAAAGACAACCATAGTTTCCTGGCTGCCATTTCTGGATGACGTTTCCTAATTTGTTTCTCTGTTGGTTTTGCTAGAAAAGAAACAACCGTGGCCCAGCTTTGTATGGGAGAGATAAGACCAAATCGTTGACACTTGCTTTTATCCCTGTTTTGCCAGCTACAAAAAATGGAAGTGAAAATAGAGCTGGAAGCAGTCGTCATGCCATGACTGGAAACAATCCATTTTATTATACTTCTGTCCCAACAACTATATCTGAAGGATGGACCTGGAAGTCATACAGCCTGTTCCCAGGTCTGGAAGATACATAGTGCCTTAATTAAGTTAAGTCTTAGGTTGAGTTCATAGTCACACTGTGCTACCTTAAACATAATTAATCTATAGCCATATGAACCAGGTTGGGAAATTATTTATAGTTGTACCTGTAATTCTAGAGCAATAGTTGGTAAATAAAAATGCTTTATAATGGGGAAAAGTGGCATATAAATACTATTTGTAAATAAAATTTACATATATGAATGTAATACAGCCCTATCGTTACATTTTCATTGACTTAATACTTGAATAAATATTTGGGCAAGTCCAAACAGGGAGAACATGTGTCATTAAAGATGCAAAGAAAAAAAAATAACCAGAGGGAGAGATTAGTCATACATTATATATATTAGCATATCTAATTCTTCTTCTCTAGGATTACTGCAGTATCTTTTAAATGTTCTATATATATATATGAATGAACAAGAAAACAAAGATCTCTGTCTTTTTTGAATAAAAAGTTTAATTCTGCAATTCTGAATAGATAGAATATTTCCTTGAATTTACAATATAATCAAATATAGGTTAACCTGGGTATAATATGCTTTGTTTTGCCTTAGTTAATATGAAAACAGGCTAATATGGTTTGCTTGGTAAACTATAGTTTGAAAAGCAAGGGTTAATTACACTATACATGTTCACTGGAATGTAATTTTTAATAAGTGTAATTAGAATTTTATTGTTGTCCCTGTCTTGTAATTTGACCAAGGAATTACTCATTTTAGGGGCCTCTCCCCTTTTACTCTATTTTTTTAAATAAGTTGTAATGCCAGAATTTGGAATTATTCAATAAAACTGATTGATGAGGGTTTTGGGACAGATAAAATTCATTACACAAAAGATGATGTAGGAAATCTGCCACTATAGTTAGGAAATTTAACATTAATCAAACACAATGAATATAAAATAAACAAAGCAACAATAAAATGAAAACTCATGAATTAAAGACCAGTATGCGTTCGATGTAATGAGATTATACAAATATACATTTTGATATTACTGGAAGAAAAAACTGGTCCAGTTCCAAGCCAAGTGAAAGGCACTGGAAATAAAATGGAGACTGATTGGCTGCAAAGAAGGTTTATTTATGAGCAGAACCAACAAACAGCATGTAGTTCTGGGATAGCTGACAAACTGGTTTGATGAATACATGGATTTTTATAGGGTGCTGCTAGGTGATTGTGCAATGTAGTGAGCCTTGTGTCTTGTTGGTGGTGGGTTAATTCTATTATGTCCTGTCCTTCTTAATCCCATCAGCTGGAACTGAAGGTGTTTTATTTGTGAATAGATTGACCCAGTCTTTCTTCCTTTCTTTCTTTCTTTCTTTCTTTCTTTCTTTCTTTCTTCCTTCCTTCCTTCCTTCCTTCCTTTCTTTCTCTTTCTTTTTTTCTTTCTTTCTTTCCTACTTTCTTTTTAATAAATTTTTATTGAACAAAAAGAAAACATTTAAAAACAGTGAACGTGGTGTAATCATCCTGACACACTTAATTATCTTACATAGCTATTTCGGATGATAAATAATACATATTTACATAATATATACATCAATATCAACAATTCTTTATACTTCTAGTCTGTTACCTTAACATCCTTATCTCATTTTAATTTAGATTTTTTCCTAACCAGTGGTAGAACTTTTCCCATACTTTATTCAGATTCATCTTTATTTTTTAATTCCAATGTTAATTTATCCATTTCTGCGCATGTCCATATCTTTTTAATTATCTCCACTTCATCTGGAATTTCCTTAAGTTTCCAATTTTTAGCATAGACTAGTCTTGCAGCTGTAATCACATGTATTATTAGGTACATCATATCTTTATTATACCTCTCTATATTAATTCCCAGTAAAAAAAGTTCCGGTTTAATGTTCAACTTTGATTTCACCCATTTCCTCTAGCCATCTCTGAATTTTATGCCAGAAACCCTGGGCTTTCCTACAAGTCCACCATACATGATAATATGATCCATTGCTCTTTTTGTTGTGGCCCAGTCTTTCTTAATGGGACCAAAATATCCATCTGTAAAGACTTCAGGCATCTGCTGGAGGCTGTTGAGACTGTGTTCTGTCTTTGTTAAGATTTTTCTCCATTTCTCCTTTTGGGGAAATATAATATCCCGCCTCTTTTAATATTCCCCAAAATATTTCATTCTTGGGGGTGGGGAGGGACTTCCTACAATATAGTGGTTAAGGCACCAGGCTAGAAACTGGGAGACCATGTCATCTATTCCCACCTTTGGCACAAATGATCCAAACTCCGTCAAGGAACCTTGGAGTACTCCTCTCTAATGATCTAAGTGCTAGAGCCCACTGTAACTACATAGCCAAAAAGGCATTAAGAGTTGTTAACCTAATCCTATGTAGCTTTTTCTCTGATAATATCACACTACTAACTAGGGCATACAAAACATTTGCTAGACCAATACTCGAATACAGCTTAACAGGCTGGAACCCACATCACGTATCTGATATTAACACAGTTAAGAAAGTCCAGAAATATTTCACAAGAAGAGTTCTACACTCCTCTACTCATTGCAGAATACCTTATGCCACCAGCCTTAAAATTCTAGACCTAGAAAACCTAGAACTACGCCGCCTTCGGTCCGATCTAAGTATAGTATATAACATCATACATTGCAATGTCCTTCCGGTCAATGAATACTTCAGCTTCAACCATAACAATACAAGAGCACACAATAGGTACAAACTCAAAGTTAACCACACCAAACTTGATTGCAGGAAATACGACTTCAGCAACAGAGTGGTCAATGTCTGGAATACTCTACCTGACTCTGTGGTTTCTTCCCCAAACCCCAAAAACTTTAACCTTAGACTGTCCTCACCCCTTTCTTAAGAGGTCTGTAGGGGCATGCATAAGTGCACCAACATGCCTACCGTCCCTGTCCTATTGTTTCTTTTATTTTTCTTATATGTATTCATTTCACGTATTCACAACTATGTTTATCCTTATACTTATTATCTTGTAAGCGATTGACTAAATAAATAAATAAATAAAGCTAGCTGGTGACTTTGGGCTTATCACTCTCTTGTCAAAAAAAACTTCAGACATTGTCCAGGCAGTTACCAAGAATTAACAATGAGTCAAACACACAAAACTAAAAAACTGCCCAGAACCTTCAAAGACCTATGCAAGGATTTTAATCACCTTCCATAATGATTTCAGGGTAAATGCCAGACAAATCTCTGAAAAGTGGGAGGCCTCCATGTAAAAATAGCCATTTGAGGCATTTTAAGCATATAGTTCAGGGAATGGATATAAATGTTAATATGAAATGCCAGAATAAATCATTTGGGGGCATGGATCAGAAATGAAATAATTCTGTAACTGATCATGTTGGGGCCACATCAAATAACCAGCTAGAACATTGAACAATTTTTGGTTTAATATCCCTTCTTGGAAAAGGAAATTATTGAGAAGAAGACATATAGATCCAGGAGTGCTCTTGTCTATGGGCATTTTTGAAGGATGTGGAAATCATTATAAAAGGAAATAATGGTGGTTTGGCAGGATATACAGTAGAATCTATTTGTCTTTTGTAATACCATGATTCTGTTCCTTATTTAAAAATTGCAAAGATGACTAAAAATTGCAGGATGACTAAATTGATGCTGATAGAAAAAAATCTAGAAGAATAGCTTTATTACTTATTGCAACATTCCAGAGAGTTGTGTGATATTTTAAACTTTAACATATGTGATAACAACTTTCTTTGTTCTTTCGTGACACTGAGCGTATTACATCAGTCTATGTGTAGTGGGGGGGGGAACTTCACCTGCTAGATTTCTTCATGAAACTACAGAACATTTTTTTCCATTTAATTTCAAAGAGAATAAAGGCTGTAGTTTTATGCTTCAATGATCAAAATGAGTTTAACAAATGAAGCAGAAAATCTTTCTGGAAGCAAAAATAGAGCACCACCAAATTAAGTAACTACTAGCTGTCCATCAGCATATTTATTTCAGGTTCTGGAAGACAGTGCGTTCCATTTTTTTAACAGTATAGATTGCCCCGTTTCTGAATTAATATATATAGGATTAAATGGAAGCTGTATTATGATACAATCACTTTACTTCATGTTTTGCAGATTTCCTTGGCTGTGATCCTTTCAACTGGCAATGAGGTTATCCTTATCCCATTTCAATCTGGCACTCTAGGCCATTTAACTTAAACATATTCAAGTTTCTTATAGAAAGATATGCAGGGTTAGTTAAGTGCTTGTTTATTACTTTGAAGTTACAATGTCATGAGAGTATTCTGAATGACACCAATTTATGTCTCCTCTCAGACATTTTTGCTTGGATATTTTTAAGGTGACCTCATCACTTCATCTAGTTCCTGTTTAGAAACAAGAGTATGAAGCCATTAACATCATCTTCCACTCCCAGACACGTGAGGACGTTAGGTATATGTTCTAGTTTGGGTAAACTAGTTTAAACAATGTCACTTTAAAGTACTTAATGTGAATCATACTTTACCAATCCTGTTAATTATTAATTGCTGAACAAAGTGAAAAGAAAACTCCTGAGTAACATCAAAAAGGATTTAGCTGGGGCATTTAAATGTTTAATTAAATATAGAATAGAATAGAATTCTTTATTGGCCAAGTGTGGTTGGACACACAAGGAAATTGTCTTTGGTGCATATGCTCTCAGTGTACATAAAGAAAAAATAAAATACATTCATCAAGAATCATAAGATACAACACTTAATGATAGTTATAGGTTACTAATAAGCAATCAAATAATACTAAGTCATAGGTTACTAATAAGTAATCAAATCATACTAGGGAACAATAAAACAATATAAATTGTAAAGATACAAGCAACACGGTTATAGTCATAAGTTGAAAGAGATAGGTAACAGGAAGTGTGAGAAGAAGAATAGTAATACAGTCTTACTAAATAGTTTGACAGTGTTATGGGTATTAATTGTTTAGCAGAGTGATTACATTCGGGGGGAAAACTGTCCTTGTGTCTAATTGTTCTAGTGTGCAATGCCCTATATTGTTGTTTTGAGGGTAGAAGTTGAAACAATTTATGTCCAGGATGTGAGGGGTCTGTAGATATTTTCACAGCCCTCCTTTTGACTCATACAGTATACATGTCCTCAATGGAAGGCAGGTTGGTAGCAATTATTTTTTTATGCAGTTCTAATTATCCGTTGAAGTCTGTGTCTGTCTTGTTCGGTTGCAGAGCCAAACCAGGCAGTTATAGAGGTGCAGATGACAGACTCAATAATTCCTGTGTAGAACTGTATCAGCAGCTCTTTGGGCAGTTTGAGCTTTCTGAGTTGGCACAGAAGGAACATTCTTTGTTGTGCTTTTTTGATGATGTTTTTTGATATTAGGTGTCCATTTTAGGCCTTGAGATACGATAGAACCTAGAAACTTGAAGGTCTCTGCTGCTGATACTGTGTTGTTTAGTATTGTAAGAGGTGGTAGTTTGGAGGGTTTTTCCTGAAGTCTACCACCATTTCTACAGTTTTGAGTGTATTTAGTTCAAGATTGTTCTGGTTGTACCACAAGACTAGTTGTTCAACCTCCCATCTGTATGCAGATTCATTGTTGTCTCAAATGAGACCAATCACTGTTGCAAACTTCAGTATTTTAACAGAGGGATCCTTTGAGATGCAGTCACTGGTATATAGAGAGAAGAGAAGTGGAGAGAACACACAGCCCTGGGGGGCTCCTGTGCTAATTGTACAGGTATCTGATGTGATTTTGCCTAGCTTCACCTGCTGCTTCCTGTCTGTTAGGAAGTTTATAATCCATTTCCAAGTGTGGTCAGGTACAAACATCAATAATCCTTTTTACCAATCATGCCTGTTATTGTATTGTACAATCCAACCCTATTACAGGTAGCGCTTGATTTACAACAGTTCATTTAGTGACCGTTCAAAGTTAAATGGCACTGAAAAAAGTGACTTATGAGCATTTTTCAAGGTACAACCTTTGTAGCATCCGCATGATTTTGTAATAAAAATTCAGATGCTTGGCAACCAGTTCATACTTATGACAATTGCTGTGTCCCAAGATCATGTGATCACCTTTTGCAACCTTCTGACAAGCAAAGTCAAGGTGCTGGTGTTGACCTATAAAGCCCTTCATGGCTTAGGACCGGGATACTTACGGGACACCCTGCTGCCAGCAACTGCTTCCCATCGTCCTGTGCGCTCTCACAGACAGGGCCTCCTTGGGGTTCCGTCAGCCAGACAATGTTGGCTGGCAACCCCTAGGGGCAGGGCCTTCTCTGTGGGAGCACCCACCCTATGGAACCAACTGCCCCTGGAGCTCCGGCTGGCCGCTCTTTCCGTCAGGGCCTAAAAACATGGTTGTTCCAACTCGCTGACCTGGACTGAGGGGGGATGGGAGTTTTAATGATTGTTTTTAGTGTTTTGATTGTAAATTGGGTTTCTTATTTAATTTCTTTTTAATTGTATATTTTGTACTGTTTTTATGGTTGTACACCTCCCCATGTCCTCAGGGAGATGGGGAATGCTTAGAAATAAATAAATAAAGTCAATGGGGAAGCCAGATGCACTTAACAACTGTTTTACTAACTTGTCAACTGCAGTGATTCACTTAACAACTGTGGCAAGAAAGGCCATAAAATGGGGCAAAACTCATTTAATAAATGTCTCACATAACAACAGAAATTCGGGGCTCAATTATGGTTGTAGGTCAAGGTCTACCTGCACATGGTTCTTTAGAAGTAAATTCCACAGATTTTCTAAGTGTATTTATTAGTAAGAGTGCATAGGATGCATGGTTTCCTCTGAGGTTCCCCAGATCTGCAGAACACTTCACACTACTTGGAGATAACTAATATCTCATCAGGGGTGGGATTCTACCAGTTCGCACCTATTTGCTAGAACCGTTGTTAACATTCTAAGCAGTTTGGAGAACCAGTTGTTAGAAGAAATTACTGGCCTAATCCTGTAAGGAAGGCAGGAAGGAAACTTTCTGGTCTTGCTTACAGAAACTGCCTCTCCCTTAACCCTTATTACGTTCTTGGCAGGACTAGACGTCCTGTCTCAGGAACTTCTCTGGAGTTATTTTTCCTTCCTTTGCTGGTACTTTGCTTGTGTGGAGTGACCATTCAAAGTTACAATGGCACTGAAAAAAGTGACTTATGACTGTTTTTCACACTTATGACTGTTGCAGCATCCCCACAATCTTGAGAGGCCAGGAGAGGAGATGCGTGCCTCAGTGTGAGTGATATTGAGTTGGCCACGCCCAGCCAATAACATGACCATCAAGCCACGTCCACCCAGTCACATGACCATCAAGCCACACCCACCAACTAAGCCACACCCACAGAACCGGTTGCTAAAAAATTTGAATCCCACCCCTGTATCTCATCCACCATGTTGCTAAACTATAATCCTCAGCTTCCCCACCACTGCTAAGTGGGCTGAGTTTACTCATAACTGTGGCTCAGCAATACCTGAAAGTTCATACATTTACTAGTTCTGACATAAACAAATATCCATACAAGGATAAAGTGTGTGACAAGTAATCTCCCCACACTGACTCCAGGTAGGAAATTTTTATGTAAGCAACAGCATTTTTTTTTAATTCAACTGATCGCTGTTTAGAAACATTTATTTATTTGAATGTTTTACACAAAATGATAGGCATGATCTGGGGCGTCAAAATGTAACATTGAGGGATTACAGTATAACTAGCATATACAATCGTATGTATATTTGTGTGGGATTTCCTAAGGAGCTTCCAATGTCATATTAATATTCCCAAAATATCTGGGCTAGATTGAACCTGGGATCATTGTAAACCAAGTACATGCACTATACATGCACTTAATGGTAACACAGGATTTTTGGCTAAGTGCCTGTCCTAGATACAAATAGGGTACTCATGCATATATTGTAGTAGTTCTTTTTTCTAACATAAATAGGCAATCAAATTAGGTATTGTTAGCTGAATGTTACATCCAAACTCAGAACTTTAGCTGTTGTGCCTAATAAGCCCAGATGTCAAGCCAAGCACCAAGACATCTAGTTGCTTTGTGATTATTAATTTATTTGGAAGCAATGAACCAAGTTTCTAGTTCAGAACGCAACATGCAGTTATAGTTTCCGACTTCATTTATTTATTTATTTATTGTTTGGACTTATATGCCGCCCTATCTCCCGAAGGACTCAGGGCGGCTCACATCAATAAAAACACACAATACAAAATTTAAATTATTAAACCATCAAGCCGAACCAAATATCTAAAACCCATAAAAAAAAAATTAACATAAAACCCATAAAACCCACCCCCCCTCAGTCCAGGCCGGCCTGTTGGAAAAACCACGTCTTCAGGTCGTGACGGAAGGAACGGAGGTCATGGGCCAACCGCAGCTCCAAGGGCAACTGGTTCCACAGGGTGGGCGCTCCCACCGAGAAGGCCCTACCCCTGGGGGTCGCCAGCTAACACTGTCTAGCCAACGGCACCCCAAGGAGGCACTGTCTGTGAGAGCGCACAGGGCGATGGGCAGTCGTTGCTGGCAAGAGATGTTCCTGCAGATACCCCGGCCCTAAGTCATTAACCTAGTCATGAAAGAGCAGGCATAAATGGGCTTCATGAATTAAAAAAAGGCAGCTTATTTACATTAGGTCAGGATGAGGAAAATATCCTTGCTTAAAAACACACCTGACTATGAATATTGCCTGTTTATTCAAAGATACTTCATCAAAATTACTCTTTTCATATTTCATTACACTCAAAGTGCTCTTTGAACTTAGCTAAGGTCCTGGTGATTATATGAACACATTTACATAGGTTTTTTTTTTAAATCTTCAGCTTTCTACTTCACCGATTGCCTAGTAGACTGTCATCTAAATATTAAGCAGATATAAATTTTCTTAGCTTTTCAAGACAATTCAGAGTTGGGTGTTGCCATCTGCTATTACTATCTTTAAGAAACAGCTGAAAGTACTTTAAAAATTCTTGTGCCTCACCAGGTTATTCAGCTGAATAAAATGCTTTTTTGTTTTAGAAATGCTTTTTGTTCATTCTTTATCTTCTGTCTTTCATTCAAGAGCTCAAGAGGTCCATTCTGCCTTCCAGTTCTCTCTCTGCCCAACAATAACCTGCTTTTCAGTTGAGAGATAGTGATTCACCCCAAAACAACAAGTGAGATTACGTGGCTGATTTTGATCTCCCAGTCCCTGTCCAACATCTTGCCTGCTACATGCATCCTTGGCTATAACTGTATTCTGCTTTGCAGAAACTGCATCAAGCAGGGAATTGATGATCTTGAACCACCACAATTTTTACAAATTAATTTGCTTTAGCATTGATTGGAATTAGAGAGCAATAATGTCTCAGAGATTGGACTTGCCTAGAAATCAACATCATAACCTTCTGTCTCAAAGATACGATTGCAGGTTATAAGAACCTGATTGCCCAAAGGAAAGTCCCTTTTCTGACATGCATCTTTTTTCATTCAAACCACACACACCGTACTAACCCTGATTCATGAAACCATTCATCAGTTAATTCAATTTCCTGGGTTTGCATGAATTATAAAGCAATAATGGGGGCTGAGTTCATGCACCATGTTAAATTAATACACGATCACTTAATAGTTTAGGGCAGTGGTTGCTAACCAGTGGGCCGGGGACCACTGGTGGTCCGCAAGAACATTTGGTGGTCCGCAGATAAAATTTCCCCCAAAGCACTCCCCACAAACAATTAATCCAGGCTGCACAGGAACACAAGGCTGCACCACCCACATGGCCCACCCACCTGCTTGGCCCCGCCCTTCAGCCAAGCGCAAACCTTACCTTGAGTAGAGCCACTCAAGCTGGAACTGGAAGGTAAGACCAACGGCAGGGGAGGGAAATCCGCCCCAAGGTGGCTTGCTGACATTGGTGGGAAAGTCGGTCCCATATTCCAGAGCTGCAGTAGTCACAGGACTGGTCCTTTGGGTCATCCTGGAGCAGTTCCTCCAGTCCATGGGAGGCCGGTGCACCTGGGTGGAGGAGCAGCTGCTCCGGGATGACCAAAGGGCCAGTCCTGTGGCTACTACAGCTCTGGAATATGGGATCGACTTTCCCATCAATGTCAGCAAGCCATCATCTGTCAAAATTCATATTAGTGGTCCTCGGGACTTAAAATCATGAGTTTGGTGGTCCCTGAGATCCAAAAGGTTGGCAACCCCTGGTTTAGGGTATTGTGGGGAAGACAGCTTCTTTACAAAGGAAGATCCTGTGTATGTGCTGCACCTCACTGTTTGGCAAACACAATTGGGATTTCTATCTAAGGGAAGAAAATCTTGATTTTGATCAACTGTGTAAGGCAGAGTTAACAGCTGAAGGTTCCCCAGCATTTGACTTTTTTGGCTTCTGAAAAAATTTGCTCTGCCACTCATAAAGTTAGAAAAACTCAATGTCAGTTAGAGCTGGTGGGCTTCCACAAAGCACTTAAAAATTAGCTTTGTGGTTTGAGTTACGACCACTATAGAGCCCAACATTTATGTTGCTCAGTGAAACAGTTAAATGAGTTTGCCCCATGTTACAATTGCCCCCCTTAAGTGAATCACTGCATTTGTTAAGTGAATCTGGATTCCCCATGGACTTTGCTTGTCAGAAGGTTGCAAAAGGTGATCCACATGACCTCAGGACAACTGCAACTGTCATCACTATGAACCAGTTGCCAAGCATCTGAATTTTGATCATGTGACCATACGGATTGTTGAAGAAATATCCTTCTGGGTTCAGTTCCAAGTGGGGAAAAGACACTGGAAACATGGAGGCTGTTTGGAAGGTTTAATGGTGAACAGGACCACATGGCCTGGAGCTCTAGAGTGAAAGGGAAGGATGATCACATGCTTGAAGGAGAAGATCAAGAAAAAGGGCTGAGGTGCTGAGAGTGCCTGGGTTTTATACCCTCTGTTGGGATTTGAATTGGAGCTTGTATTCTAATTGGTTGTCAGACTCCCATGAGGGGCAACTCTGTAGGCTGTCCTGAGTTCCAGGCTTGGTTGACCCTTCCTGGATGATTTATGCCCTTAAAAGGGCTTTTGGCAATTGCTATAGCTTTTACCTGGAGATCTTTCTTATGCAAAGTATTCTGGCCCAGGCCTTAATGGCCCACCCATTAACAAAGGTGGGGGTGAGCTTCTACTTCTGAGGTGAGTTTCTGCTTCTTATTTATTTGTTTGTTTGTTTGTTTGTTTGTTTGACTTATATGCCACCCCCTCTCCGAAAGGACTCGGGGCGGCTCACAACTAAAATACAACAATAACAATAAATTACCTAAAAACATATTAAACAATTATAAGCCGAATTGGAATTAAAGTTTCTAAAGTTTCTGAGTTTCGACTCTTTTTAGAGGCAATATTCTGCCTTTTTAATATTTCCTAGGCTATTTCAATTTTCCAGGAGAGGGGTGGGTGCTAACTTCCTACAGGATGTAAGAGTGAAAAACGGTCATAAGTCACTTTTTTCAGTGCCGTTGTAACCTTGAACGCTCAGTAAAGGAATTGTAAGTCAAGGACCACCTGCATTTCTGCGCTAGTCAGCTGATTAACAAAGGCAATAAAATGATTTCACAAGCTGCTGTTCCTGCTTAAGATCCCCCAGTCCTTGGGACTATACAGAAACTACGCTTACTGGAAAGCAAGTCGCGGGGTAGCTAGTTTCCGGCACGATGCTTGGTATGTTTACTCCGAAGTCAGCCCTGCCTGCCTACCTGTCTTTAGCGGAGTTTACTTCCAGGTAAGGCGTGCGTTGGATTGCACTTGGAAGCTCCGCCCCCCGAGCCCTCTGAATCTGCCCAGCGAGCGCGGCGTTACTTCTCCCCTTTTGCTAAAGGTGTAGAGTAGCAGGTTGGGCCCGCCTGGCAGTACGAAGCGTTCAAAGGGGAGGGCCTTTTGCACAGCCGCCACACAAGCGCTCGCAGAACCGTAGCGGAACAATCTCTCGTTCCACTCGGCGGCGACTTGCGCGGCGGTTCCTCGCACCTCCGGGAAGGGCGCTACTCGGGGCGGGTGGCGCCCAGGTAACGCATTCGCTCGCCCCCCCACCACCACCACACCCCCTGGAAGGAAGGAAGGAAGGAAGGAAGGAGGGCGGGCGCATCTGCCGGTTGCCCGACAAGGGAGGTGGAGACGCGCGCATCGAAGGCTTTTTGGAGACCTCCTCCGCGCCGCGCATCCCTTGTTCTTAGGTAAACCCTGGGCTCGCTTTGGGAAAGGAGGGCCTGCTTGGCTGGAGAGAGAGGGAGGGAGGGAGAGAGATAGAGAGATAGAGATAGAGAGAGAGAGAGAGAGAGAGAGAGAGAGAGAGAGAGAGAGAGAGGCAGGCGATGGCGGGCTTGGGTCTGAGCGCTTTTCTCTTCCTTCCCGCGGGGCTTTCATCCCTTTTTCCAGCTTCCCCTTTCCCTAGGTGGTGATGCCAAGGTATAGTCCAGTCGCTGGCCTCGCTTTTTGTTGCCTTCGGGACAGGCACATTCTCAGCCCGCGAACTACTCTTGCTCTAAAGGAAATCGACTGCCTTGTCTAATCATGCGCTTCTCTCCAAGACCGCAGTTGCCTTGTCTAGAGAAATGAAGTGGGTGGGATGAAGATAAAGCACGGGTCACTTTCTGGTTTGCTTCATTTAAGGAGGAAGATGCTAGTGTCGTTTTGTTTTTTTGTTTTAACCTTGTCATTAAAATTATCCGAGCCCTTCTCTCTCCCCCAAGGCACCTGTTGTTTTACTCTGAATGATTTGGAACCAACCTTGCCTATGATACTCAATCCTTGTTTGGCAGGAGCTGAAAGTGTGCTGTGGTATTCCGCACTATAGGATAGAGGAAGTGGACTGGACCAATCTGTTCAAATGTGAACTTCCTCAGTAGTTTCCATTATTCAGTATCTTCATCTGTGGGATGACTGATCTCTGCCTTCTTTTGGGGCATTTAGAGCAGCATACTGGTGATCCCTTAAACAGTTACACTAACCACAGAAATTTACTTTCCCAAGCTAAAAATGTGCTTACATCTTTTTTTTTTTGTGTGGCTCTGCCTATTTCCTGCAAACTTAGCTAGTGACTAGCTAAAGATGAATCCAGGTTCTTTGGGAGCGTAGGGCCTCGCTTCCCCTTAATCCTAGCCAGTGAACTGGACTCTGCTGGTGCTAGCATATTTGTTTTCTAACCATCATTTTATGTTTCTTCAAAAAGTTGTGGAAGTTTCATTCTACAAATTATTTGTATTGAAATTGATTTTATGACCCAGCCAGCAATGGGACGCGGATTGAAACTACTGATTTTAAACAATGATCTTTGAGCCACAAAAAAGGGTAGGTTTTCAGTACAAATACTGATTGAATTTATATGCATATTATGATTTTTATTTTAAAAAATCATATGCATTATTTTTTGTTCATATGATATTTTATTTTTAGAATTCCATGCAACTAAAATAATATAAATGGAGTCTGAAGACAGGACTATTCATAATATAAATTGTAATTTTTCATTCTTATATTGTGAACTAATTTTAAAATGACTTAAAGTATCCGAATCATGGATCCTCCCTGATTTGTGGAAGTGGGAATTATTCTCAGGGCTGAATTGTATATTGAAACCAAGTTTTGGAGGTTTTTCAGGCTGTATTTTAGTATTTGGTCCAACTTCATTCATCAGCTTGCTCAAGGAAAGTCAATTCCTTTTCCAATTCCTTTTCCAAGTCAATTCCAATTTCTTTTTCTATTCTGGTCAATAGAAAAATCAAAAGGGAAGTCTCTGCTAAGGTCATCCACCTTCCTCTTACTACTGGTAGTGCTTCTCAAAAATGCTTGGAAATTAGAGCCAAGCGAGTTCGTGAAAATGTAGTTTTGCATAGATATATGTAATGTTTGAAGAATATACCATTGCTTGTTGATATCTGCTTGAAATTCCGCTGAATGTGGACAACTGCCTCTCTGTTATTAGAACTAGAGAGTGATTTATAATATCTTACTGGTTCTCTTTGTACTTTATTGCTCTTTTGTTGTGAATGTGGCGCTTCCTTAGCAATATCATTTGATAAAGAGAAGACCTGCCATTTAAGCTTGCCTGGGTGAAAAGGTTAGGGAACCTTCATTAATTTTAGAAAGTAAAAATCTTAACTTGCCATTTCTAAGTAAGTTGGGATTTCCATCTGTTTCATGAATTACTGTTGTACAGGTAGAAAATAATTTGCGTTTCTGTGCTTGTTCCAGAATCTTCTAAATACACTGCTGAGCAACAGACTGTGGCTGCACTAATGTGTCCATACAGTACTTATCAAATATAATAAATAGTATTTTCCCCACTTCCCACCATTTGCATAACGGCCATGTATTTTACTTGGTTTACTTTAAAGTGACATTGGTATGTGAAGTCCTTCCCAATGCCTATTATGTAAATGCTAGTTTAAGGGGAACAGCCACCAACTGTATGCTGATTGAAAGATCTTGTATCTGAGATAATCAACCACTTTTCTCTTATCTCCCTTTGGAGATAATTGTTAAGACTGAACTGGCTTCAGGCACTGTCTGCTGTGCAAAAGGATTCCAATCTGCTGGAATTACTCTATATATGGAGGAAAGAAGCTATTTCATTTTCCTACCCTGTCCCCAATGTACCGTTCTTAAAACTGGTTGTGAAAAGATCAGAAATCAGAAGGAGCCTGACAGTATGGCTGCCAACAAACATTTTTTTCTTAAAAACTTCATCAACAGCTGTAATTGTGAGCAGTTGTTTACAGAAGCTTGGGCTTTTAAAAATGTGGTGGTCAGAAGATGGATTACCAGATCATTTTTGACTATGGCGAAGTATCTCTTTTCTTAAGACGTCTTAAAGATCAGATGATCTGTCAGAAAAATGTTGGTGACTTTTTCAAGGAAAGAGGGAAAGAGAATATGAGTGCAGGTCATTATGAAGGCAGTTGAAACACTGACGAAGGAGGAAAAAGTCCCATATAAATTTGCCATGTCATCTGGGTGTGCTTTATGAGTCTCTAGGTGCAGTTCAGAAATACGTACGAGTACAAAAATCATTGTGTATAAGTTCAAAGAGAGCCTAACTGTGGTATTTTACATTGTTTTTTAAAAGCTAAAAAATATGAACGCAAAAACAAAAACATTGCCCTGTAAAAAATTGTATTTGCGATAAATATGTCTGCCAATATTATTTATAC
Organism: Naja naja; assembly: GCA_009733165.1. NCBI lineage: Eukaryota > Metazoa > Chordata > Lepidosauria > Squamata > Elapidae > Naja > Naja naja. The sequence continues at coordinate 5,182,540 of CM019152.1, forward strand.
GGATAAAGCGAAAAGCAAATTTCAGTGTGGACATGTTTCAGTGTAGGCATACATAAAATTAAATTTCAAGTGTCAGTCTTAACTGACACCTGAGGCATGATCTAATGTACACTTTACACAGGAGTAGCCTATTGCTAAGTAAACATAGTTAAATTATATAGTATATACTCATTAGGAATGTGCAAGAAGATGGAAGAGGCTAATGCATCTGCTCCAAGAATGGTGGTTTGTGATTCCAGAAGAATATCTTGTCCTGAAAATGTTCAAATGTTACCCACTGCTCCTGCCTCCCCCAGTTATTCAAATTGGCCCATTCTAGGAAACTTTGGAACATGAAAGCATCTTGTTTCTACGTCCCTAGAATCTACTTGGTACCAGGGGGGAAACTGTGCTGTAAGAAAAGGCTGTAAAAACTGGAATATGTTGGATTCTGATGTTAGGTTGAGTGAGATGAGTGTGTAGAGTTCCTGGGGATCAACACCAGAGCTTATATAATGTATAAACTACTGCGGTCGGATATAGCAAGACAAGACAACTGCCAGTGCTGAAGCCAGATTCATCTGCTTGTCCAATTGACTAACACATGTTTGTTGCTTATGTGGAAAAATGTATTGTGTTTGGTCCGGTTCTGAAATACATCTAGTCAGAAGTTACTAACTGCCAGGAAAAGGAAGTAAAGAAAAATGTAGGTTGCATAGTGTGGTATTGTTTTCCTCAATCCAAATGTCTGAGTAAAGTAAAAGGGGAATATTAACAGGCCTTATGTGCATGCTGGCAGGTGCATGACTCAAAACCAAGTCAGAATGCAATTCACTGCTTTTTTGTTTTTAGAACGTAACTCATCCCTATTGTTTAGGATGTTTCCATATTTAGGATCATCTTTGGACATTCCTTCATTAGAAATACATCTACTGACTTTCCTCCCCTCCCCAGAGGTGCTGGCCAATGGTCTGATTATAAATTGCTTACATCTAATATCAGATACATATAGATGGCACTTTTTTCCAAACATACAGCTTTTCTGTTTGTCTAGGGTAGTGTTCAAAAGTATCCTATAATGTAATACTAAAATAGGCAACTTTTCTTCCTAATTTTGCAACTAGAATTACAGCTTAGAAAATAAATAATAGTTTAAAAACTATTTAGCATGGTAGTTTTATAGGCAATTTAATTCTTTTGTGTAATTTAATTTAATTTAATTATGAGACTTATATGCTGCCGTATCTCCCTAAGGACTCAGGGTGGCTTACAAAATAAAACAATAATACAAAATTACAAATATTAAAAAACAATTAAACTCCAAGGTCTCATAACAATTCCGATTTAAAACTATACTAAAACAATGCTAAAAAAAACCCTCCCCCCCCAATCAGTCCGGGTAGGCTAGTTGGAATAGCCATGTCTTTAGGTCACGGCGGAAGAAACAGAGGTCAGGGGCTACCCGGAGCTCTAGGGGGAGCTGGTTCCACAGGGTGGGAGCTCCCACCGAAAAGGCCCCGCTCCTGGGAACCGCCAGCCGACATTGCTTGGTCAATGGCACCCGGAGAAGGCCCTGTCAATGGGAGCGCACGGAATGTTGGGAAACTTAATGGCAGCAGGGTTTCCCGCATATACCCTGGTCCAATGCCATGAAGGGCTTTATAGGTCAAAACCAGCACCTTGAATCTCACCCGGAGGGCAACCGGTAACCAGTGCAGCTCACGCAGGAGTTGTGTAACATGGGAGTATCGGGATCCTCCCATCACAACTCGTGCCGCTGCATTCTGGACAAGTTGAAGCCTCCGGGTGGTCTTCAAGGGCAGCCCCATGTAAAGAGCAGTGCAGTAGTGTAACCCTAACATAAAATATAAGAAACTTCTAATTAAGTGGATGTATTAGCAAATGAAGGCTCTTGACTTCCTGTATCTCTAGATTTGCGCATGTGTGTGGGGGCTAGGAATGGAGGGGCACATACCTTTCCAAATAGATAGCTTTTAAGGTATTCAAAGAGCAAATGCATTTTTAATGATACTGATAGTGGGCTACAAAACAGTTTGGCATAAGGGAAGTTCTGAACTCTGGCAAAGAACAATGCTCAAAGCATCTGCAACTATTTACATTTTCTTATTTGATCCTGATGAAAGGGTTCACACGTCCGTCTCCCTCGATATTGCAGAGCTGAACTGTATATGACTTCCCAGATTATTGGCTCAAGATATGCATCCCAATCAAGCCAGGACTGACTTAAGCAAACACTAAATCCGAAAGTTACTCAACTCATTTGATACTATGCTAATAGTAATTTTAGTTAAAATTGCAATTACATTTTTAAAAAAATAAAAACTAATACAGAGTGAAAAGTAAAAGAATAAAAAAGAAAACAAAATGCAGAATAAAAAATATAATAAGGAAAAAGAAAATAAATATGTAAAGAAATAACTTCTCCCTGCATCCCAAATACAATTTTAGTAATTTAACACCTTCTCTTAAAATACAGTAAAATACAGTAAGTAATCTCTTCCCATATCCCATTATGTATAAAGAAATTTGTAAAGCCTTGTTTCAGTCCTGATCTCCAAAGGATTACCAGATTGCCCTATCAAGTAAACCAACTTTGTACACTTCCTTTTTTACTTTAAACGATCTTGATCTTTAGTGCTTTCAAATGATGTCCTATCAATTGGGGTTTTCTTTTTCATTTTTTGTCCTCTCACAAAAATCTTCAAAGATTAAACAAATCTGACTGCAGTATACTTGCACTGGAAGACAGCAGTTTACTCTGTCGCATGGCACAATTTTTAATCCTAAACGTGATTTTTTTTTTTAAGCAGTAAAAGAGAAAAGATACAGGAGTTTCACCTCCTTGAAACGAAGTGAAACACAATGAAAGACGTTCTGGGCTAGTGAAATATTGCTTTACCCTTTTCATTTACCCTGAGCCTAAACTTTGAAGAGGCATCATTCCTCTTGGTGCAAATCATATATTTGGATATTGAATATGGAAAGCTATTTTAAAATGTGAAAATGATTTCTGTATTCTTTTTTTTAGTATGCATTTCACTATGGTACAGGAGCTGTGTAGTCCGATTTAAATTGGTCCCCATGCCCAAATGAAATATGTGATTAATATTAAAGAAATTTAGAGATAACTTTGAGAAATGGATAGATGAACCATTGAGAGGAGCAAAAACACAGTTCAGTCAGGAGCAAATGAGCAGAGAGAAATTCAGACAGGTTTTCATGATACTGTTATTGCACCCTACAACAATAGATGAGGATTCTTGTAATCCTTGTATTTTTTTTAAATTTAATTCATATTTATATGCCGCCCTTCTCCGAAGACTCAGGGCGGCTTACAATTTTGGAGCGCAACCCAATGCGCTCAGCAATAGCCTTCCTTCCATTGTATATGCCTGCTTATTACTAAGCGGCATTGTTACAAAGTCAGGTTATTGCCCCCAACAATCTTGGGTCCTCAATTTACCTACCCTGAGAGGATGGAAGGCTGAGTCAACCTTGAGCCTGGTGGGATTCAAGCCTGCAGTAATTGCAGGCAGCTGGAGCTAAGTGCTAGGCATTTAACAGCCTGCACCACCAAGGCTCTATTTGCTTCTTGTCTTGATCTACTGGAAGGGCTGAAAGCAGTTTGACCCATTTGAAGAATTTATGATATAACACTGTCTCAGATAAATAAGAGGTAGTGTTGAGGTGTCAGAAATTCTTCAAAGAGAGCTTTCAATGCTGTAGTCTAAGGCTTAGGGTAGCATTACTGTAATCAGTGTTATAAAGGGATTTCTCATTATGTGTTATGGCATCCTCTGCCCAAGTAGAATCCATTACAGCATGGTATCTGTTGTTAGCATTTGGCTCAAGATATGTGTTTGCTCATAATCTTCATTCAATCAAACCTAAGAAAAATTGCAGAGCAGCTTTTCTCTGTATGAGACCTCTATGTTTTGCGTGTATCAAAATAGTATGTTGCATCTCTGGCTTTGAAGTGTGTGTGTTAAGACAACGGCAAAATGTACAGACATCAGCAACGATCTTAAAGAAGCAATTGTCATTGGTCATCTGTAGAGGTGGTCAACAGTATTAAGTATCTGTGGGTGCAGATAACTAACAGTCTGAACCGGTCTCTCCATACGTCATCCTTACTGAAGCGTGCAAACCAGCGCCTGCATTTCCTGCATCAGATGAGGAGAGTACAACTTTCTCCTTCTGTCCTGGCCACCTTTTACAGAGGCACAATTGAGAGCGCTTTAACAAACTGCATCACTGTTTGGTTTGGGGGCTGCAGTGCCCCAGAGAGAAAGTCCATATAGAGAGTGGTAAGGACAGCCAAGGAGATTATAGGAAGGTCGCTTCCTGTCATTCACGATACTGCTTATATGTGCTTAGAGTTCAAAACGTTGTTAGAGACTCCACACACCCACTTCAAGGTCTATTTCTGTTGCCACCCTCTGGGTGAAGGTTTCAAAATATTTCTAGCAGGACTACTAGATTCTGTAACAGCTTTGTTCCCTATGCCATCCATCTGGCAAACTCGCAAGATTCGTTTTTCCTTGGATGTGTACATGTATACATCCGAACTAGACGGTGTTGTTTCTCTGTGTCATATAATATTTGTGGGTATATGCATAATTCTGTATTTACTTGTTTATTTTGTCATGTTTATGTAGTGCACATTGGAGATGGAGGCTATTTGAGAGCTGTATGCAACAAAATTTCATTTTAATGTATGCCAATTAGTGTACATTCAAAAATCCCAAACTAAAATGATCACACACACACACCCCTCAAACAGCCTCTGCTTGCAAATAGTCCAGCCCAATGCTGTGAACATCATTCTTGAAAGAATGCAAGGAATCCAGGAAAGTTCAAACGTTGGCACTCAACATTCCAGGAATTCAGCATTTGTTCCCAGCAAATGCCCCTCCCTACAGCTTCTCCTTAAGCCTCAGTCCCCAGGTGTGCCTTGTGAAGAGGGACAGGGTGCTCTCCTCCCAAGTAGTCAGCTCAGTCTGCACTGTTCTTGCCTTCTCTCCACTTTCCGTGCTTGAGGATCAGGGGAGGATGGTCCTTGTTCATCGCCTGAGCTCTGTATCTCATGTTCACTGCCTAGCATCTTGGTAATTCTTCTCTCCTTCCTCCCTGCCTACAAGCCATCTCAATCCTGAAAAGTCCTGGCATGACTGCGTCTGCTCTTCCCCGTTTTCCTCCAAAGCCAATGAAGCTGCCCCCTCGATCTCCATTGGCTCCAGTTCTGGCTCCTCCTCCTGTCCTGGGGGCAGGACAACCAAATAGCAATAGCACTTAGACTTATATACTGCTTCACAGTGCTTCACAGTCCTCCCTAAGCAGTTTACAGAGTCAGCATATTGCCTTCAAGAACCTGGGTCCTCATTTTACTGACTAGGAAGAATGGATGGCTGAGTCAACACTGAGCTGGTGAGACTCGAACTGCCAAATTACTGGCATCCAGTGATCAGCAGAAGTAGCCTGCAGTACTGAAGGCTAACCACAGCACCACCATGGCTCTTAACTTGTTCTGTGGCCCCATTTGTCTACGGATGGTGACTAGAACTAAGTCCCTGTTCAGTTCCAAGAAGGTCCAGAAAGGCCTTCTAGAATTTAGATGTAAATTGGACTCCTCGGTCTGATATAATACATTGTGGGGCGCCATGTTAGCAATGTATATGCACCAAAAATAGCTTTGTGAGGGCTTTTGCTGTGGGAATCTTCTGACGTGGTATGAAATGGACCTGCTTTGAGTACAGATCCGTAACGACTCAAATTACAGTGTTCCCAGCGGTCTCAGACAGTTCTACAATGAAATGCATGGAGATCTTTCTCCATGGTACTGAAGGGTCTGCAACCGGCTGTAAAAGGCCAGGTGTTTTTCCTTGCCGTCTCTTGACCATGGCACAAGTGGGGCAGCTGGCTACGTACTCTCTTCTTTAAGCAGGGCCACCAAAATTGCCTTTTTAACAAGTGCAATGTTTTCAAGTCCCCTGCTAGTTTGGAGTCGTGGCAAGCTTGCATGATTTTTAGTCTTTCCACTGACTGGGATATATAGTTTATTCCCTACCCGGGGTGCTCATCTCTTATTGTGCAGCTACTCTTGGGGGCAAGATACCACTCATCCTTCTCTAGGGCTTGCTTAAATGTCAGAGTGGTGGTATTGTCCAGTGGGTTGAGGTTCCCCTTGTGACCTTGGGGTGGTTGTTAGTTGTGAAGCCGACAGCATGGGCTTTACTATTTCTGCTTTAACACTATTATACCGTGGGAACCTGGATAGGGTGTCTGCTAGGAAATTTCTCCTGCCTGGCAAGTATTGCAGGGTGAAATTGAACCACTGGAAGTATTGTGCCCAACACACTTGCTTAGGGGACATATTTCTGGAGGTTTTCAGGGCGTCTCAATTCTTTTTTTTTTTAAATTTATTTATACATATTTTTCTTCTTTAAAATATGTAAGTGCTTGATAAACAGTGTATTGTCTGGATCAATTTGTTTATACAAAGTATTTATCAACTAGTAGTTAAAGTAATAATTATAATAACATCCATAATTAAAATACCACAATTTACTTCTTAATAATAAAAAATAACCTCATTTACTTACATATTTAAGTAATCTTGTATCCTTTAATTTACCCCTTTTATCCAACCATTGATAAAACATATCCCATGTTAAAAAATATTGTGTTTTTTCCTTATCTTTTATTATTGTCAATTATTTATTTATTTATTTATTAGTCTTATATGCCGCCCTATCTCCCAAGGGACTCAGGGCGGGGTCACATAAAAACACCCAATACAAATGTTAAAAGAATTAAAAGATAATTAAACTAATTAGACCAGATAAAGTATTTAAAACCCAATCCACAAGACATTTAAAACTAAACCCGCCCCCTCAGTCCAGGCCTATTTGTTCGAATAACCAAGCCTTTAGGCCGCAGCGGAAGGAGAGGAGGTCAGGGGCCAGTTGTAGCTCCAGGGGAAGCTGGTTCCACAAAGTGGGCGCCCCCACAGAGAAGGCCCTCCCCCTAGGGACCGCCAGCCACATTGTTTGGCCGACGGTACCCCAAGGAGGCCCTGTCTGTGAGCACACACCGGGCGATGGGTATTCGATGCTGGCAGGAGACATTCCTGCAGGTACCCCGGCCCTAAGCCATGTATGGCTTTATAGGTAAGTACCAGCACCTTGAATATTATTGTCAATCTATCCATCTCCACACAGTCTAGTATTTTTCTAATTATACATTCATCTGTAGGTATATCCTCATTTTTCCAATATTGTGCAAATACAATTCTCACTGAGGGCCTCTAAATTCTTGTGATCATTCCACACTTGGAAAGGTATTCTATTTCCCTCCAAAAAATTCCTCCAGGTTAAAAAGGCCCATCTGACTGCAAAGGCCTCCTTTTCCCAAAGACCTCTGTTCTGTTTCTGTTAGTTTCTGTTAGCTGTAGGCACATGGCCATAATTTCCCCTCCCCATTTGCTTGAAACAGGACTGCCCCCAGTGCCACATCACTGGCATTGGCCTGGATCACAAAGTCTTTCTCTGGGTCTGGGTGTTTAAGCACTGGCACAGCTGAGAACAACCTTTTCAGCTTGGAATTCCATGGTCCACTTTAAGGATTGGCCAGGTTTTGGCTTATCCACCTCTTGGTCTTTAGCAAGTTGGTGATCAGGAGGGGGATCTGAGCAAAGGAGGGGTGACCTGCTGGTAAAAGTTAGTAAACCTTAGAAAGCTCTGTAGTTGTTTCCAGGTATGAGGGGCCTCCAACTCCAGAACTGCTCTTACTTTTCGGGGGTCCATTTCTGTCCCTTGGTGGGAGATTCAGTAACCCAGGTAATCAATTCTGTCTTGATGGAATTCACACATTTGGCATAGAGTTTTTTTAGGACCTCCTGTACAAATTTTACATGCTCAGCCTTTGTTTTGGTATAGATAAATATGTCACAAGATACACCAGAACACCTTTGTACAGGTCTTCATGCTGGATAAACACCGCAGGGGCCACTTGGACTCCAAAGGGCAACACATTGAATTGGAAGCACCCCAATGGGCAATTGAAAGCAGTTTTCCACTCATCCCCCACCCTGATTCAAATCCAATTTACAAAAAATCCTCCCCTTCGAGAGGTGAGCTAGCATGTCTTTCATCAGGGAAGGGGGTACACATTCTCCACCCACAAAGCATTCAAATTTCTATAATCAACACATAAGCACAGTGAGCTGTACTTCTCTCAGAACAGGACCAGAGTGGCAACTTTAGGTCTGGCAGGTTGGATGAATCCATGCTTTTAAGTTCTTATCTATGAATGCATGCAGTTAATCTAGTTGCTGGGGGGGCCATTGAATAGAGTTTTGGTTTTGGCAGTTTGGCATCCAGGAGGATCTCAGTGGCACAGTCTGTGGCCTGGTGAGGGGGAAGTTTATCTGAGCCCAATATCAGCATTCCAGAAAACCTCCACTGAACACATCTGCTAGGTCCCAATACTCCTGGGGGATGCCCTGCATCAATATACCATGGGAAGCAGCAGCCATTTCCTTCGGGTGCCTCCTGCCCCCCATCGCTCTCCTTTTGGGATTTCCCCCTTGTGGAAAGTCCCCTTAGTCCAGTCCACCCTTGGCTTCCACTTTCTTAGCCAAGTTAGTCCCAGAACCAGGGGCCATTCCATACCAGGGGTCACTATAAAAGCAATAGTCTTGGAGTGGTCCTCTGTAGTAAGTTGCAAAAGTTCAGTAGCAAATGTGGCTGGGGTTGCTCCTGCCACGGACCCATCGAGCTGGCAGAAAGATACAGGGTTTTAAAGCTGCCTGAGGCAGATTCCCAGTTCTCCCACTAGTGTTGAGCTGATCAGGCAGTAGGTGCACCCTGAGTCCAATAGGGCTGTTAGTTTTACTTTCCTCCCTGAGACTGAGATCAGCAGTTCTATGGGGATGGGGATGGGTTTGATTGTCCCACTTACCAGAGGGTAATCATAGTTGCTGTCCAACTGGTGCAGACCATCAGCTGGTAGGGGCGGAGTTCCCAGCTCCAGTTGGGGCATGGCTGGGAACTCTACAACCTCGCAACTCTTGAGGGTGGTATCTCTGGGACACTGTGGTGGCTTTGTTGGCCTCCCCCCAGATGACTTCTCCGCTTTTGGGTTGGGGTCTGTGGAATGCCATGCCTTTTCATAGTTGAAGCAGGCAGTGGAATGCGAGGTGTGTGTTGAATGGGGCTTGGATGTTTCCCTCTTTCTTTCTGGTGGATATTGTGCAGCTTGTGTGGTACTGGTTTCGGGCTTGATCAATCTTGGCTTCCTCAGCTAGAATATACCAGTTGTGCAGGCAAGCCAGGGCTCCTTGGGCGACATAGACATTGTACAGGTCATCACTGAGCCCATCCTTAAATCAGCTCACCGGTATCTCTTCCAGCCAATCCACACGGCATGTCAGTTCTCATAATTCCATGTATCCACCTACCAGCCGGTGGCCTTGCTTCACATTTCTTATGCAGTCTCTGGCTTTGGGGTTGGCAAGGATGTCTTCAACCCTCTGACTCAAGGCCGTCATAAAGGGGTTGAATTTTCAGAGCTCGGGGGCATCTGCATTATGGACGGTCACCATCCATCATGCTGCAGCTCCTTCCAGGGCTAAGGTCACAACTCTGACTTGTGCCCCTTCAGTAGGGAGATCCCTCCCATACTCCTGCATGTATGTGAACACATGCACTAGTATAAATCCCAACTACTGGGAGTATCTGTCAAACTTGATGCCTGGGGGGTGCTTTTTGTTCCAGATGGGGAAGCCTCCTCCTACCAGTCTGCAAGCCATGCCCCTGAGTGGGACCCCTCCACAGTGGGTTCGTTGGGGTGACAGCTGGTTCTCCTGTGGTCCCTGTGGCATTGGCAGATGTCCCCACCATTGGGGACACCCCTTGTTCTTCTGCAGCCACCTCTCATGCTGCATTCCCACCCACTGCACAGGCGGTGTCACTTTGTACTCAAGGGCTCCTCTCATGAGGCTCATGGCTTACTTCATGAGGTAGTCAGACCAAGCTGGGGCTTCCTCCATCTTATAGTCATCATAGAGGGTTTCCAGCTCATGCTTCCATCCGTGATGCCAACTGCAAATTTTCCCCAAGGTCAGACTGTGTAATGCTCAGAGAAATGACAAAAAATCCAAGAGTTACGTCTCAGACTCTTCAGGTCTCAAATTAGAATGTTAAATGTTAAAGTTCATGACAGCACAATTGGAAAAAGAGTGAAAAAGTATGGATGTTTGGAAGGCTTGCCAAGAGAAAGCCTCTTCTCTCTAAAAAAGAACATGGCAGCATGGCTTAGGTTTGCAAAATTGCATCTGAACAAATCACAAGACTTCTGGAACACTGCCCTTTGGACAGATGAGATCAAAGTGGAGATGTTAGGCCATAATTCACGCTGCCACGTTGGCAAAAACAAAATGCAGCATATCAGCACAAACACCTTGCAAGTCATTAAGCTGACCATGAATTCCTCTATACACCAATGGACTCTAGAGCAGGGATCCCAGACCTCAGGGACCACTAAATTCATAATTTTAAATCCCGTGGACCACTAATATGAATCCAGCTGCCACTCGCTGAAGTGCCTGTACTCCCAGTGACAGGATGGGGTCCTTCAGGCACTTAGTTTGGCCTCCTGTTTCTGCAACCTTAAACACTCAAAGAACCATTTGGACCAGTTTCCCACAGAAAACAAAACACTGGGATCTCTCATCTTTCTCCCTCCCTCCCTCCCTCCCACCCTCCCTCCCTCTCTCTCTCTTTCTCTCATCTCTCTCTCTCATCTCTCTGTGTCTCTCTCATCTCTATATCTTTCTCTCTCATCTCTGTATCTTTTATCTCTCTCATCTCTCTCATCTTTCTGTATTTCTCTTTCTCTCATCTCTATCTCTCATCTCTCTCATCTCTTTCTCATTTCTCTCTGTATTTATCTCTTTTTCATCTCTCTCAGTATCTCTCTCATTTCTCAGTATCTTTCTCTTATCTCTTTCTCTCATCTCTTTGTATTTCTCTCTCTCTCTCTCTCTCTCTCACACACACACACACACACACACCTCTCTTCTCTCAGCTGGAAGCCACGCCAGTTGCACAGCACCAACAAGGGCCAGAAGAAATGCCCACGAGACCCATCAAGAGATGAAGCCTTGTTCCTGCCCACAATATGGAGCAAACCTCCCTTCTCAGGCCAAGCGAGGAGCAAATGGGAGGGGAGGGCGAGGGGCAGGACCAGCCAGTGGTGGATTCAGCCAACAGGAAGCAACAGCAGGGGAAGAAAGATCTCTGGGTTTCCAACACTCGTTGCTTTGGCCCACCTATGCCGCCACCCCTACCCCTTGCCATAACAGCATCATTACCTCGTTCCATCTGGCAAGGGCTGCGTTGCTCCTTGCACCTATTGCAAAGTTGCAAGTTGCACATTCCTCCCTCTACGGCAGAGATTTCCAGCCCCACCACAAGCTGCCTGGCCAGTCCCATAATCCAGAGCTCTAGGACTGGCCCATTGGTCATCCCGGAGCAGGTCCTCCATGGACCACCGGTTGGGGACCTCTGCTCCAGAGTCAAATGTGAGGCCATCTTTCCACATAAAGTTTGGTTGATTTGGGTCATGCAACATGACAATCCTCCCAATCACCCCAGCAAATCTACAGCAAAATGGCTAAAATAGAAAATAATGTGTTGCAATGACTCAAACCAATTGACCTCAACCCAATTGAAATCTTGTGCATGACCTCAGAGAGGAGCTGTACATTAACAAATGCCCAGAAAGTTATTTATTTATTTATTTATTTGACTTGTATGCCGCCCCCTCTCCAGAAGGACTTGGGGCAGCTCACAGATAAAAACGATACAATAAATTAAGTTAACTAAAATAGAATTAAATTACAGCAAGCTGAATTAAACTAAAAATTCCATAATACATATAAAACCCTTCCCCTGAGGAGTCAGCACAGCCCAGCCTGATCAAACAGCCAAGTTTTTAGGTCACGATGGAAGGTGCGGAGATCAGGGGCCAGGCGGAGCCCCAGAGGCAGTTGGTTCCAGAGAGCGGGAGCCGCTACAGAGTAGGCCCTTCGGCGCCGCCAGCCGACACTGAGTCACAGACGGCACCCCAGAAGTCCCTGCCTGTGCGTCGTACAGGGCGGTTGGTGTCGATGCCGCAGTAGACGCTCCTCAAATAACCCGGACCCATGTCTCGTAGGACTTTGAATGTTAATACTAAGACCTTGAATCTCATCCGGAGGGCAACCGGTAGCCAATGCAGCTCACGCGGGAGGGTGTAACATGGGAGTACTGGACGCCTCCATCACAACCCACAGCCGCATTCTGCACCAGCTGAAGCCTCCGGATGGTATGCAAGGGCAGTCCTAAATAGAGCATTGCAGTAGTCGAGCGGGAGGTAACAAGTGCCTGAGTGACAGTCAGGGCATCTGGTCCAGATAAGGGCACAGCTGGCAAACCAGCCAAACCTGGGCAAATGCCCCTGGCCACGGCCCCCACCTGCTCCTCCATCCTGAGCCATGAATCCAGGAGGACACCCAAGTTCGTGCCCTGTCCACAGGGGCAACACCTCTCCCCCATGACCAAAGATGGAATCTCCTGACTGGACCGAGATGTCAGTATGCACAGCCACTCTGTCTTGGCCGGATTGAGCCGAAGCATGTTCCTGTCCATCCAGATCCATACTTCATACAGACAATGGGACATCACGGAGAGGGCATCACTGATGTGGCTTGGGGTAGAGATGTACAACTGTGTATCATCAGCGTACTGGTGATACTTCACCCCAAAGCCATGGATGATCTTGCCCAGTGGCTTCATATAGATGTTGAACAGGAGGGGTGAGAGAACCAACCCCTGAGGGACCCCACAAGTGAGAGCCCTCAGCGCCGACCTCTGCCCCCCTGCCAACACCGATTCGGCGTCCGAGAGGAAGGAGGAGAACCACTGCAATACAGTGCCTCCCACTCCCAACCCCCCAAGACGCTGCAACAGGATACCATGGTCGATGGTATCGAAAGCCGCTGAGAGATCTAACAGGACCAGGACAGAGGAAAAACCCCTGTCCCGAGCCCTCAAGAGATCATCCATCAGTGCGACCAATGCCATCTCCGTGCTATACCGCCAGAAGCCCGATTGGTATGGATCTAGGTAGTCTGCTTCCTCCAGGAAAAGTGGAAACTGCTGAGCCACCACACTCTCAACAACCTTCGCTAAAAAGCGAAGGTTGGGGACTGGACGAAAGTTGTTCAATTCGGCTGGGTCCAGGGCAGGCTTCTTCAGGAGGGGCCGCACCACCGGCTCTTTAAGGCGGTAGGGAAGGCACCCTCCCTTAATGAAGCATTGACCACTGCCTGGAGCCAGCCGCTTGTGACCTCCCTGGAGGTGTAGACCAACCAGGAAGGGCACGGGTCCAACAAACATGTGGTGGAACTCAGTCGTCGCATGATCCTGTCCACTTCATCCTCAGAAACAGGATCGAACTCAGTCCAGATTACATCAGCCAGACCATCTGCACCTCCAGGGTCAGGCCCCTGCACATTAGAGTCCAGCCCTTCCCAGATCCAAGCGATCTTATCCTGCAGGTATAATCCAAAATTCCTCAGCTCTGCCCTGCAAGGATCCACAGCCCCAGATGTAAAAGGGAGTGGGTGACCCCGAACAGGCTGGCTGAAGGTTACATTCTGGGATGCTATGAGGGTGGAGAAGTAAGCCCTCCTTGCTGCTATCACAGCTACCAGGTAAGTCCTAATATGGGCTCTTAGCTGGGCTCGGTCGGAACGGGCGGGTCGACCTCCATCTGCTCTCTAAGGCTTCTCCGGCGCTTCATCTCCCGGAGCTCCCCTGTATACCAGGGAGCCATCCGGGATCTGCAGGTAAGGGGACGATGGGGACAACTCTGTCAAGGGCCCCCGCTGCTGCCTGTTGCCAGGCCACCGTCAGGGCCTCGGCAGAGCTGTGGGCCAAGGATGCAGGGAAAACCCAGTTCGCCTGGAACCTTTCTGGGTCCATCAGGGCTGGGGCGGAGGCATCTAAGTGGCCCCTCATCCCAGCGGTGTGGGGTAGCTTGGCGGAAAGCCAGCCGTAGGAGATAATGGTCTGACCATGGGCAGGATGGACAGAAAAATGCCATCCCCAGACCATTCTGCCACTGCTCCGAGATGAAAACCAGGTCGAGCATGTTGCCCCCTCATGAATTGGGTCATCAATCACCTGAGTCAGGCCCATGGCCATCATGGAGGCCATGAATTCCTGGGCCAGACCTGGCCCCAAGGGAAGGCAAGTTGAAGTCACCCGGAACAATAAGCTCAGGGAACTCCAATGCCACCCCCCCGAGACAGCATCAGGCCCAGGCAGGGCAGATGCTACATAGCTGGGGGAAAGGTATGTAAGCAACAAGCCCACCCGACTCCCCGGCCCGCTCCTCAGAAGGAGGGCCTCACACCCGCCTATCTCCGGAACAGGGACCTCCCTTGGAATCAGGGCTTCCCGAATAACAACAGCCACTCCCCCACCCCTTCCCCTGGGCTCGTGACCGGTGCAACATCCGAAAACCTGGGGGCCATAACTCAACCAGAGGGACTCCACCCTCTGGGCCCACCCAGGTCTCGGTGATGCAAGTTCAATGAACTGAAGCAATGTTATAAAGAAGAATGAACCAAAATTCCTCTACAAATGATGTGAGAGACTGATAATGTCATAAAGAAAACAATTACTTCAAATGATTGCTTCTAAAGGTGGTTCTACAAGCTATTGAATCATAGGATGTACTTACTTTTTCACATGGCTTTTCTATGTTATGATGACATGGTGTAATATGTCATGTGTTGTTCATCTGAGGTTATATGTATCTATTTTTAAGAACTGTTAAGGATCAAATGATTTTTACTATGTCCCAATATGTAAAACCATAGAACTCAAAGAGGGTGTACTTTTTCACATGATTGTATGTACCGAAGACCTAGTTCTGCCAACGGGGCTGGGGAACACAGAGCAGGATAGAGCCGGGGGGTGGGGTTATTTTATTTCATTATTTATTATATGATTCCTTTATTAATTTTATTATTTTTTATATGATGTTTTTACATTCTTGTAAGACTCCTTGAGTCACCATGTGTGAATAGGCAGCAATATAAATCTAAAATAAATACAGGGTGGACTACATATTGTCAGCTCTCAGTCATGCGATTGATAGCACATGATTGAAAGCCCACCTGCTTTTCCATAGACATGGGTGAAGGAGGTTTGGGAGGACTTTTTTTCCTCCACAGTCTTTGAAGAGATATAGCCTCATTTCAGACTTGATCTTTCCTTTGCCAGCTTCTTGTAAAATGTCACATTTAGCTGTGTTCTGTTGAATGTTTGGAGAATTACCATGCTGGTAAATGGCAGAGTCCCTAATTTTTTAAAAGGTAGGGGGAGAAGTGCCTAAGGACAAAATATATGTTGAAGAACACTAGAAAAAAAAACAGTATGTTATGTATTGAAATTACAGCCAGATCAATAAATCTTTACCTGGAATTATCCTAATTACAACAGTAGCCCTTGGAATCTCTATGGTCAGTGAATTTCATCACATGACTCTAAAATAATTACCTGTTGTATTAGGATGTTATTTTGATTTTCCTTCAAAAGTGTGCTGCTTGTGTCAGTCATTTCACTGTGTTGGTTTTGATTTCTACTTCCTTGTATGTTCTTAACATCCTGGTTATATAGTTAAAGCTGTAAATTACTGACCTGACTACATGTGCCTGACTCAAAAGAAAAGAATCTAAAAAGATCTGGTTTTCAGCATGCAAATTATTTGTAAATTAGCAGGACATGGTCCATCGAGATATAACAAAGACTCTTAGAAACTCCTATTATATCACTTTGAATTCTGATTCAGAGAAACTTGAGGGAAATGTGTACAATATTGTGTAGGAAATGCATTTACTGTACAAGAAAGGAAGACTTCTAGACTTACAACATATCTTGCTTCTTTTTATTTACTTTCAGGAAAGGGTAATGCAGTATATATCATATAATCCATTAATGAAGGAATTGTTATTGAGTTCAGTGAGTCTTGAGCAAATGGAGGTAGGATCACAAGCTTGTCAGGTGAATTTTACTGCAGTTCTTGGATACGTTTGAAATCAATCTTATGCATACTTATCTTGAATAAGTTCCATTGAACACTGTAACACTTCTGAATAAACACATTCAATATGTCTGTATTTATCTGAATCAAACTTCTGGATTATTAGATGTGCTATGAAGTTGCAAGTACCATTGAAAGGACTGAGTTGCTCTGTAGTTATTCTTTAATTTTCAACATATTGTAGCAAGCAAAGCTGAATTATATAATTCTTACAAAACCATATATTCTGCCATAGGAGTGTAAAAATAAATAAGCCACATTTCCCTGAATACTAATGTTTTCAGTGCTGCACCAGCTCTACGTAAGACCATAAACAGTGTCCTACTAAATCAGATTTCTATCCCATCTAATCCACAATCTGTTTTACTTGGCCAACCAACTACACAAGGAAGCCCTCTAATCTCCCAAAAGATGGCCTTTTGGTCTCTTGACTTCCATGAATTGATAAAAAAAACTTTTTTAAGCCAGACAACCTGATACATCTTGTAGTAAATTCCAAGGTTGAATTATGTGCTATTGAACCATTAGTCCAAGATATCTTTGTTCATCAATCATTGTTAGGTTTGATCCCATTAGTTTGTATCAGTAATTAGGATTTTTGGTGCCAAGTGCATCACTACAACTGGCTCATGTCAAGTGGCATCTTCTGTTTTGATGTTCACTCTCCTAATGTGCAAAGATCCCATCTTCAGAATCCCTTACTGTTTTTACCAGTCTGATCAATTTAGTGTCATCAGTATTGACTATTCTACTAGTCATACAAAATTCCAGATCATTCATAAATACATTAAAAACAGTGGAATTAAGTTAAGTTTATTGGACTTATATGCCGCCCTCTCTCCCTAGGGACTCAGGGTGGCTCACAATATAAAATTACACAATACAAAATTAGAATTCATTAAAACTCAATTAAACTACAGCCCAATAAAATCTAAAACTGATAAAACTTAATCTAAAATACAATTTAAAAAAACCCTCACCACCCCTTCACTTCAGTCCAGGCCGGCCTGCTGAAACAGCCATGTCTTCAGGTCATGGCGAAGGAATGGAGGTCCAGGGCTAACCGGAGCCCCAAGGGGAGCTGATTCCACAGGGTGGGTGCTCCCACCGAGAAGGCCCTACCCCAGGTGTCGACAGCCAACACTGTCTGGCTGACGGCACCCAAAACCCCTGCCTGTGGGAGCACAGGGCAATAAGTCGGCGGCAGGAGATGTTCCCCAGTGTAGGACCCCAAGCCATGTAGCACTTTGTATATTAACACCATTAGGACACAACCCAGGGGGACGACTAGTTACATCCCACCATTATGAGGAATGTTTCCTATTCCTTACTAGTTATTTAGCTGCATGAGAATCTGCCCTTTTATTTCAAGGCCCTTAGGTTTATTATTGCCTTTCTTTGGTGAGGGACTTTATCAAAAAAAAAATTTCTTTTCAGAATCTAAGTAGACAATGTCTATTAGCTTACCTTTATATGTTTAATTAAAATCTTTTAAAAAACTAATAAATTAGTTAGACAGAACCTTCCCTTAGTTAAGCCATGTTGGGTAACCTTGAGCAAGGCCTTCATCTTTAAATGTTTAGTAATTTTATCTTTTTTAAAAAATTCATATTTATATCCCGCCCTTCTCCGAAGACTCAGGGCAGCTTACAATTTTGGGGATACAACCCAATGCGCTCAGCAATAGCCTTCATTCCATTGTATATGCCTGCTTATTACTAAGCGGCATTTTTACAAAGTCAGCTTATTGCCCCCCCCCAACAATCTTGGGTCCTCAGTTTACCTACCCCGAGAGGATGGAAGGCTGAGTCAACCTGGAGCCTGGTGGGATTCGAGCCTGCACTAATTGCAGGCAGCTGGAATTAAGTGCTAGGCGTTTAACAGCCTGCACCACAGCAGTTTCCACTGTCTTCACCAGAACAGATATTAAACTGACTAGCTTCCTCATGAATCTTTTCTTAAAACTGGTAGTTACATTGGCCACCTTCCAGTTCTCAGGTATAGAAGCAGAGTGTAAAGAATTGAAGATGCACAATCTTAATTTTAAGTTTGTTAATAACACTTGTGGGATGCTATCAGGGCCTGAAGATTTATGTTCCATTTGTCAATAAGGCCTAGTATTTTTTTTCTATATGTCACTACCTGATAACTTGATTCACTGGTCTCTCTTACCTAGAAGACAAGACCTCCTACTTCCTCCTTTCTGTCTGTCCTATAAGGTTTGTAACCAGAAAGAACCATGGCCACTGATTTTCTCTAATCCATCAGGTTTCTGTTACGCCAACTCCATTGATACTATTTTCTAAGATCAAGCATTCCAGTTCTCTCATTTCAGCCCAAGTTCCTAGCATTCACCACTAGTACACAGCATCTTCTCTTGCTTCTTTGGTTTACTGCCATATTTACTTGTTTTATTTGGCTTTGTTGAATCGTCATTACAACTGATTACATTATCCTGTCCTGTTTCCAGTTATTATTTCAAAATATTGTGGTTTACAGTCATTGTTTCCAGCAATTATTGTTTCCAAACCTGACACTCCTCAGAGCCCCTACCTTACCCTGAACTTTATCTGGAAAGAAAAATGGACCTCAAATATCCAAGACCTGAACCTTTAAACTTAGTCATTTCAGGATGAAGCAATGGCTGGTATTTCTAATTTGTAATATTGAGAAAATGACTGCCTCCTGATGGGTGCTTAAGAAGAGGTATGGCTAGCAATCATGTAAAGCAGCAATTGTGCTTTGGGCTGCTGCTTATTTGAATATTGAAACATACAGGGCATCTGCTTTGAGGAGATTGCTGGCCTTGGGGAATTTGCTGGCAAACATAACTAATAAAAATAATTTAGATGCACAGGAAAGTATACTCAAATTTCATTAATTACTAATAGGGTTTTGTCATTTTGAAATTGTAGTTGAAGGAACTAAATCAAGCAACATTAAGTTACATTTAACTTGTTAAATGTTTAGAAGTTTACACACATGCACTCACATAGAGGAGAACTCCCAGGTCAATAAGGAACATACATGCAGAAAGCTTTATTTTTATGGCCTCTCGTTAATATGCAGGTGGTTGATGTATTTTTTTTAGACTTTTATGTAATAAACAGAAAAAAGGAAAGCACAAAACAAGAGTACAAAAAACAACAATCAGCAATGGATAACGTTTACAATTTTAGCACCAGATTTTATAATAGAAGCTAAGTTTTGCCAAATGTTGCTTAGATAAGATACTGACGCTTCAGCTGCTTAATGGAGTTGAACTATACCTATGAGTTGATGGGACATAAAGTGGGGCCTCCTTCAATTTTAGTGCTTATCCCACAAGATTTTAAAAAAAAGAGTATTCACTGCCATCATCACTGATGCAATTATTCCCAATTTAAAATAGCCATTTCTGTGTTTAGATTAAACACAAAGGCTAATAACAAAACATGTACCTCGTGTCTGCTTTTCTGATCAATTTTACCACTGCCAAAGTCCCAAGAATTAATTACATAGTTGCAAGTGTGTGCAGTATTTAATTACACAGTTGTTCCTTGGCAAATTCTCAGAACTCTTTTCCCATGGGGGTCTTCCCCCGGGACTCTCACTTGTGTTCTTTTTCCTTAATGCTGGCTAATATTTTCCTTTCTCCATTTGTTAAGCTGCTCTTTGCATTAAACTATTTTTATGTAACTACAGGCATTGCTGTTTTATTGCAATTCAAATGTTTTAATGTTCTGTTAGGCAATCCAACAGCTCTCTACTGAGTGGTATACATACACATCAGCAAAATAGTAAACGTTCCGTTTTTTTGTTTGTTAAGAGACAAACCTCTGCTATGGGAATGAAATCTAATCCAGAGTTTGTGGCAGGCACTTGAGCTTTTATAGAAACAATATTTTCCAATAACCATGTATTTGGTTACCTTTGTATATGTCCTGGAATCTGATGAATAGCCTCACTAAAATAAGGACTCAGTAATTTAAAATTTCATTTTGAAATAAAAAAAAGAAAAATAGAAAACCTTTTTCTGTTTTCATAGGTTTATAACGAACTTGCCATAATTCAGTTGCCGAAAATCAAGATGGCATCTAACTTGGTAAGTGAGTGGCCTCAAAAGTATGCTACTGAAGTCCAGTATATGGTGGTTGGTAAAAGTATTCCTGTTTATGAGGTTTCTCAGGTATTCGTCAGTTACCTTGGGAGGAATGCTGTGGTAGCCAAAATTCAGAAGGAATCTGATCTTTTCAGGTGAACACTTTTTATTAAAAGGCATTATTATTATTATTTGTTAGACTTGTATGCTGTCCTCTCTCCCTAAGGACTCAGGGCGGCTCACAGAATAAAAAATACAATACAATAAGTTAACTAAAAAATAATTAAACAGTACAAGCCTACTATTAAACATTAAAACTATTAAAACCATTAAATTTTTTAAAAAGAAACCCCTTCCCCTCTTGGTTCAGTCCAGGCCAGCCTGCTGAAATAACCAGGTCTTCAGGTCGTGGCGGAAGGAGCGGAGATCAGGGGCCAAACAAAGGCCCAAGGGGAGCTGATTCCACAGGGTGGGTGCTCCCACAGAGAAGGCCCTACCCCTGGGCACCGCCAACACATGTCTGGCCGACGGCACCCCAAGGAGGCCCTGTCTGTGGGAGCGTACCGGGCGATCGGAGCGTGATGCCGGCAGGAGACATTCCCACAAGTACCCCGGACCCAAGCCATGTAGGACTTTATATGTTCTTACTAAAACCTTGAATCTTGGCTTAAATCTCCTTGGCATAAACTTTCGCAAGCCACAACTTGTAGGACTTCTGGTTTTTAGTTTAGAGGTTTTATTTCACTGTAGAACTGCTGGGTTATAGAAACTTACAACTGCTTGTTTTCTGTTTGTCTTTCTATTGTGATTATTTAGAGGCCAACTCCATATTATGAAAACTATGCATACCAGGCAGAAAATGTTCCTCCAAGGTTTACCAGAGATCATAATATGTATCCACATTACACGTCTACATATTATCTTTCATCAGTGCCTCATTATGTTCCAAAAGTTTCTACTCAACAGTCAATCCCAGTGCCAGTTTTACAGACAAAATCTGCAAAATGTACACCAAGTAAGCTTTGCTTCCCATTTATTTTTTAAAAAAGTTTTGATTCAAATTAGGCCTGTTTGGGTATGTTTTAAGAGTACTTTGGTTGATTCATATGTTTTAGACATGTTTTATACGATTAGGATCCTACTATTGCAATGATACAAAGTAAGTAATTGATGAGTTTGTCGACCCTGATCTTCAAATTGCTCTGGCTAATAAGATTTTTTCTTATTAAAAGACATTTAATAAATAATAAATACTTATTTTTTATAAATTTACTTAGTTTATTTTATTGCTAATAAGGAAAAGAAATACTTATGGGGGTCGATTTTCCACTTTAGATTCCCAAAAGACCTTGGGTGTGAGTTCTACACAGCTTGACTATAGAGAATTTGTTTGCAGTTGTGGCAGGGCATGTAACAAAGTAACCTGAACAAACGAAGATTAGCATCAGAGGTGGTATTCAGCAGGTTCTGACCAGGTCTAGAGAACCGGTAGCGGAAATGCTGAGTAGTTTGGAGAACCAGTAGCAGAAATTTTGAGTAGTTTGGAGAACCTGCAAATACCACCTCTGATTGGCCCCGCCCCCATCTATTCTCTGTCTCCTGAGTCCCAGCTGATTGGCTGCGTCTTCTTTTGTTTCCCTGCACAGGAGAACAGAGCTGGAAAGTAGGTTAGTGGGATGGGACGGAATGGGGATTTTGCAGTATCTTTCCCCTGCCACGCCCACCAAGCCACACCCACCAAGCCAAGCCACGTCCACCAAGCCACGTTCACAGAACCAGTAGTAAAATTTTTTGAATCCCACCACTGATTAGCATGTATGCGTCATGTTATAGTTATTTCTCCAGAGGTGCAGTGAGAGCAGACCAAGGATGAAAATAAGTGTGTTAACAGCTTTGTAATCTGATTTGTATATTTATTTGTTTATTTCTTTATTTATTTAATCTGCTGCCTGTCCCACTAACCCTGGATGGCTTATGAAGTCTCCCAGGGTGGCTCACAGAGAGATTGGTAAATGGACATCACTGTTTGTTGGAAAGAAGGCTCAAGTTCATTAGAGATCAGCTAAAAGAGTGCCATGGTTAATGTAACAGATAGTAATATGGAGGCATATTATATCAAAACATGTTCATATTCTGGAAATTAAATGGAAATTAAAGCCATTATTAGTCAAACACATTTAGTAAACTGATTGCATGTTTAGAAACAAACTTCCTTTAAAATTATATGGGCACTCTTTTTTCCTCTTTACCTGCAGGAACCAAAAAGGCATTGTATATCCTATCAATTACTGCACTAATAGTAGGAGCTGGAATTTCTGCTTTTCTCATCTGGTATTTTGGTAAGAATGCATAAAAGCTTTGATTATACAACATTTTGACATGGCTGTTCCTACCGCTCTTGTGTCCTTTTAAAATTATAATTTGCTTAAATTGCATGGCAGCGGTGTTGAGTCTTTTATGCCATTATATTATGCTTTCTTGCTTTATAGATTTTCAAGTTAGAAACAGTTCAATTCTAATGGCACTATCAAAACATTTTTGTGAAATTATTTAACATAAATGTAAATTAATCCTTCCATTTCTGAGCATAACCATGTGTGATTTACAACCATTAAATTTTTCAAAAAATCTCAGATGACAAAACTTCCTAACCATTTTTTCACTGTGTTAAGATCTCATCTAAAATCCAGTGGAACTGATAACACTAGAATGTGCTTAAGGTACTATTTTTATGATAGTCCTTAAAATAGAATACACTGTTTTAAACGGGGCCTCTGCTGATTTGTTTTTGTGATCTCATTATATTCCTACATTTCTTCATAGTGACAGATAGTTGTTTTGGCTCCAAGATACAATGTGGTTCACTAAGAGTGTGTGTATTACCATCTCAATGGTGTGATGGAAAAAAAGATTGCCCTAATGGTGAAGATGAAAATCGTTGTGGTAAGAATGAATTTTGAATGTTTTCTGACTTTGGAAATTTGCCTTTAAATCCCCCCCTCTTAAAAACTCCCATAGTTTTAATCAACCTAATTATATCTAGCAAGTTAATGCTGCAATGTATCTAATCTCGTGGATAGCAGCTACTGAGTCTTTCAAGAAATTTTGCAATAGTACAGCTTATCTCAACCTGATTTCTTGCTCAGTTAGGATTAGCTGTGGAAAGCCTACAAACAGGACAATATAATCTGGCCATATTTTCATCCAGTAATAACCTGATTCCAGTTTCCACCTTTGCATACTAATTGTATGGATATGTTACATGCTCAAATGACAAGAGATGTCCTGCCCTGAGGTATGCTGCCTCTGGCAGCATTTCTCTCTCTTTTTTTTTTCAATTTTTTTTAGTTTTTAGAGACAAACATAGACAAACACATACATAAAGAACATAAAACATCTTTTTTTGAGAACAGTGTGTGCTCACGGGTTATCACTTCTCCATACAGACATAAATTCAATTACATATTCATCTTATGTGTTCTAATCCATATCTTATATTCATTTTCACAATTTTTTCCATAGCTTTTCCCTTTCTCTGCTTTCTATAATCTTTTCTTTAATTATTCCATTCCTTTCTAATTGCAATTACATTTCTTTTTCTAATTTTCCATATCTTTCCATTTAATATTTTAACACTTTCATCTGTCCTGTTTACAATTTCATACTCTTTTTTTTCCTTATACATATTTTGGCCTGTAGTTGCTAAGGCTGGAGTTATAACACCTTTATATCTTTTACCTATTATCTATTCAATTATTACTCAACACTTAAAGTACACCTTCACAAATATGACATTCATTTTCTAACATAGCTATCAACCAAATTCTGCTTGGTACACTCCCTTACAAATACACATTAAATTCTTTAACGAAAAACAAAAAAAAGAAGATATACATATATATAAAATACATATTTCTATTTCAAATTCAGTTCCACCTTTAATATTAATATCCCTCTTATTAGCAAATAACATCAATTATCATTCATTTTAATCATCTGTATTTCATATTAACTTATTACTATATTTAGAAAGCAGCATTAAAGCCTTTCATGTTTCTTTTAAACTTTTAAATTTTAAATCATTAAAAACCTTATTCTCTTATCCTCTTTACATCATTTAATTACTAAAAAAGAATATTCCATTACACATAACACATTTTCTAATAATCTAACAATATTATCTCATGTACCCTTGCAGAATTCTCTTTTTAAATTTTAAACTTCTAACCATTATCTCTGTGTCTTTCGAATAAATTTATCCCTTTAATCCTTATACTCTTTCCCTGTCTAGCATTTTTCTCTTTTTTATGGAGGAACAAGGGTGTTTCAACAATTCCCTTGTTCCTCTTTCATCAATAAATTTATTATGATTGGCAGATGGCAGTGATGTAAAAAAGACAGGTCTATGTTCATCAAAACATAATTATAGATGTATATAACTCCTTGAATATGTAGAAACCGTAAGTTATTTTGTCCCAAACGTGCTTTTTCCAAAAGACAACTAGACTTTCTTGTTTTTTCTTTGAAAATGTTTCTCTTCTCATCCAAGAAGCTTCTTCAGTTCTTCTTGGATGAGAAACAAAACATTTTCAAAGGAAAAACTTAAAAAAACCAATTGCCTTTTGGAAAAAGCACCATGACAATCTCCAGAGACATGGAGACTATGTTCTATCTAAACTTTCAAAAACATCAGCATTGTGGTTGTTCATTTTTAACATCTCTAATTCATTTTTATTATTGTAGTTAGACTTTATGGACCAGAATTTCTCTTGGAAGTCTATTCATCTGCAAAAAAGATTGGTACTCTGTATGCTATGATGATTGGAATAATCAATATGGAAAGACTGCATGTGAAGACTTAGGATATAACTCGTAAGTAACATACTGAATTTTCTTCACTCTTTTGCAGTAATATACAGGGAATAAATTACTATTGAGAAATATATTGAGAAATTATTTAAATTCCTTAGCTGAGTATCATTAAATGATTTGCAATGCATCTGTTCCCTGCTGCCCAGTTTAAATTATTGTGTTGGTTTAGACTTTTGCCCATGGTCTTACTGCTTTCACCTCAAAAAGTTAGGATCCTATTAGCTTCTTCCTATCCTTTAAGTCATGAAAAGTGGCAGACATCCAAGAAGAATCTGGAATAAGGGTTGTACCACTTGCCTCTATATTTGATACTGCTAAGGAGCAGAGAAAAAATGGTATCATGGCAGGACTCTGACATTAAAAAATGCTGACTATTTTTGAAGTACATTATTTTGGGAAAGGATTTCCTTACCATATTTATGAGTTCTTTAATGTAAGTGAACCGAGGTTACAAATTTATTTTCAGATATTACAGAGGAAAAAAATAGTGAAGTTTAGGCACTGTACAAAAAATTGAAGTTCTACACTTAAGCATTGATAGTACTGGCTGAAAGAATAAAAGTCTAATTATACTCAAAATACATAAAAACTTTAAAGGAATTTTACAGTGTTGGATTAAAATGCTGCAAATATATATATTTCTATCACTTTTGCATGTATTGAGGAAGTGTGATTCCAGAAACAGAATGCATAATTATCCAAACACAGCGGAAACTCTTCTGTAATAGTTACATATTGAGAAAAATGAAGTGTTAGCAGCACAGTTAATCTAATTTGTGACTTGTAAATTGAATGCAGTTTTGCTGAAATTAGAAGCTTGTTGGGATTTGACATATTTAACTGATTGTTATATTTTTGGCAGGAAAACCTATCTCGCCAGCATGCCAATCCCTGCTACCACTGGTTCTGCAAACATTTTGAGGGTTAATACTAGTGCTGAAGACATAGACCTGTATAAGAAATTGTACAACAGGTGTGTGCTTAAAAGTCCACCATTAAAGATAGATTGGCTATGATGGGGTAGCAAAAAATGATCTGCGGGGAAGTAAGGTCTCTAGAATTTCAAAATGTGAGTGAAGCTAACAACCTATGATGAAATTAATCCTGATATTCCCCTTTATGTTTACATCTGAGGTATTAGAATCCATATGTACATTTGAACTCATGGAATAGGGCTTGAATGAATACAAATCATAGGTGGCCTGATTAGGAGCATTTCCATACAATTGGTATTTATACAATTGGAAAGAATCTTCTGATTAGTTAGGAAAAATCAATACATTTA
This sequence comes from Naja naja, assembly GCA_009733165.1. Lineage (NCBI taxonomy): Eukaryota > Metazoa > Chordata > Lepidosauria > Squamata > Elapidae > Naja > Naja naja. The sequence continues at coordinate 5,208,936 of CM019152.1, forward strand.
TCTACAGGCACCTTTATTAACTATATTCATACACTATTTGACATTGTTCCAAATCTTGTGATGTTGTTACTGCATGTATAAGTGTAGATTTTATCACATGTTTCCCATCCACTGAGGACAAATATGAAAAGCCTAGATGAAAATGTATATTCAATAAGTTTATATATTCAAATTTCATTTGGTTTCTTTGTGTTACAGCAAGATGTGTCCATCAGAGCAAGTGGTATCACTGCGATGCATAAGTAAGTACTATAATTGTACTTAAATATTTAAATTATTTGTTTTTTACTTGGATAGATGTTGTTTTTGTTGTGACTAACTTTAGAAAAATTAGTAGTAAATTATACAGATTTGGACTGAAGTTTAGGCAAAATGTACTCAAACCAATTCACTTGAAAATTCTGAGACTTCATTTTTATAGCTGCCATATGAAGCCATGGTTCCCTTGAATAAAAATAAAGTACCCTGTTTTCCCCAAAACAAGACAGTCTTATAGTTTTTGGGCTCCAAAATAAGCATTAGAGCTTATTTTTGGGGAAACATGATGGTCAGGGTGATCAGCCCAGCTGGGCGCCCCAGCCCCTGGCACATGCAGAAGAGGTGGTGAGCACGCAGGGGCCAGCGGTGTCCAGCAGTTGCAGCTGCTGGCCCCTTGGTTGCACATTCGGGCTGTGCAGCCCACGCAGCAGAGGTGAGTTGATTATCTGTCCAAGCAGCAGGTGGAGGCAGAGACGGGGGAAGGCAGGCAATCTGGACATGCCACACAGGCCACGGGAAAGCTAAGAATCAGGAAAACGAACCTCCCATGGCCAGCTACCCACTCTGTCCCACCGTCACGGTTTTTCTACAGCCCATGCAGCATGTTTAGGTCATGTGCCTTTCCCCACACCTCTGCCTCCACCTGCTACATGGACAGATAATCAACTTACACATGCTCTGAATTCCGGTGGTGATGTTGGGACCCCCAGAGGGGCTGAAGAGGCTAGCTCTGTTCTTCACCCCTCTTTTCTGGTGCTGGAGCGATCCTGAAGGGATACATGAAGCCTGAAGGGAAGCGTGTTGGGAGTGGGGATACTCAAGGAGCAGTCTGGCGATACGCGATCGTCAGTGTGATGGAGGGAAACCCCGTTGAGCCCAGCAACCGGAAGGCTGGCATACTCAGGATGGTGGCTCCGAAGTCTTAACAGCCAGCAAAAAGGGGAAGCAAGATCGAATGACAGCCTGTGGTGAAGAACAAGGAGAGGATAGTGCAAAGAATTTGCATTGCAGAAGATTAAAAGGAAAGGAGGTTCGTGCTGTATCGGAGGGGAGAGATCTATTGCAACCTGAGAAGGCGGCGAGAAAGCGGAGGTGAGAACGAGCAGAGAGTGACTGGGAACAATAGACAGTCGGGGAGGCAGGACACTCTAGATCAAGATAGTGATCCGGGATACCTTCTGAATACTAAGTTTTAAACTTTGGAAACCTTTGGAAATTCTAACTGTTGAAAAACTGTAAAGTGAGAGTTTTACACAAGTTACTTGGCTGTGAACATTGCTCTTTGCTGAGGATTGACAGACTTTGAGAAACAGCTGAAGTAACGGAAGTGGAGAACGTCCATAGCATTACTCAACGGAATTGGGGAAATTTTGAGAGACTGAAATACTAAAAAGAATTGGATAAATTGATAATTTTTACTCCTTTTGAACCTTAAAATTTTTGAACTGGTGAATCTGCTAATTGAACATTGGGTGATTATATTCTCTTTTTTCTTTCCCTTCTACTGGATACAATAACTGGAATGCTTCCTGGAAATTATTAATTATACAATCAATTGGTACTTAAACTCAGATATAATATAACATTTATACTTTAGATTCAGATTTAAATTATAATTAAGCAGAGTTTAGTGGAATTAAGTTGGAGCTACTATTATTTAATTCATTTTATATATAGCTAATTAAGATAATTAATTAATTCTGTACATTTATTGTAACATATTAAATGATTGAAAGTTTAGGCAATTTGTACTTATAGTTATATACTTATATTTAATAGTTTAATTAAATTCTTCTCTTTAGATTCTGTATATATATCAACATAGAATTTAGATTTTCTGATGTTTATCATAATACTTATATTTACAATTTAAACTGTAAGTTATACCTATAATGATGCTTATATATTTACATATTTAAAAAGAGTTTTATATAGAAAATTATACGGTTAGATATATTGATTTTTTATTTAGATATTTACCTTGCAAACATAGAATATAATTGTGAATTCTGCTAATTGAACATCAGGTGATTATTTTCTCTTCTTTCCCTTCTGTTGGATACAATAACTGGAATGCTTGCTGGAAATTATTAATTATTAAGTATAAAACTAATTGGTATTTAAACTCAGATATATTATAATATATGTACTCTAGATTTAGACTTAAAGTATAATTAATTCAAGCAGAGTTTAGTGTAATTAATTAGGAACCACTATTACTTAATTTATCTCATTAACAGTTAAATCTTAAGAAAAATAATTTTAAATGGTTTAATGCCAATTTGGGATAATGTTTATAACATTCTTAATAATCAGAAAGAGTTATTAGAAGAAATGTCTAACATAACTACCACAACGAGCAAGACAGGAAAGAAGACCACATCAATTCCAACACCCTCAACAACAACAGCTTCACCGAGGATACAAAAAACAATAGAAGAAACACTAATGGCGAAGAAACAAAACACCACTTTGAATGTTAACATTCAAACCTTGTTACTTGCACTACAAGAATCAATGGCCAAACTTCAAGAAATGATGGTAAAGAATCACTGAGAAACAAGAGCGGATATTAATGAACTGAAGGAGGAAATGGGAAAGTTAAAAACAGAAATGAGAGCAGATATGTCTAAACTTGATGAAAAGGTAGGGTCAATTCAACAAGCATTGGAAAGAAACGAATACACAATAAAGGAAGTAGAGAAAAGAACGGAACAAACGGAGAAAAAGTTAGAAATGGTAGACCAACAAATAAAAACAGTAAGTAAAGAGATGGAGGATTTCCTGATCTATATCAAAATGGACAAAGCTGCGTCATACCTTAGATTTCAAAATATACTGAAAACTAAAGACGAAGACCTAGAGCTAGTGATGGCAGAAATTTTAGCCAAAGCTCTAGATAGAGACAAGGAGGAAATGCTAAAGGAAATGGACGATGTATACAGGGTCAGCACGAGTTATGCAAGGAGAAACAAACTTCCAAAAGAGGTCCATATTCGATTCACGAGGAGGAAAGTTAGGGACATAATTTATAAGATATCTAGAGAAGAAGCTATAGTATACAAAGGAAAGGAGATCCAGATCCTCAAACAAATCCCTAGAAGAGTAAGGGAGCAGAGAAGGGATTACAAATTTCTGGCTACACAGTTAAATAAGCGAGATATTCTATTTCGTTGGTTGATTCCAGAAGGAATGTTGGTCTCTTGGAAAGAAAAGAAGATTAAAATAGATACTCTGGAAAAGGCGCAAGAATTGTACGAGCAACTAGCGGGCTTGGAAGATCAAAGTAGCAAAGAAGATCTAGACTCAAACTCTCAAGAAGAACAAGACCAATCAAAAAATAAAGAAGAAAAACAAAAACTAAAGAAAACTAACCAGCAACAACAAGAAAGAGAAGACCTTAAATCAACGAACATAATGCAAAGGGAAATAAGAGCAACCAGGAGACAAAGAACCAGATATAATTAGAACTATGGAAAAAGAGGTGAAACTCTTATCCATCAACATAAATGGCTTAAACTCAAAGACAAAAAGACAAAGGATTCTGGCAAAGTTGATAAAACAAAATGCAGATATTATTTGTTTACAGGAAACACACATTTTAAAAACAGATGAAAAATATCTAGATTGCCCCAAATTAGGGACAGTGTTTACGGCTTCTGCAGATAATGAAAAAGAATGGAATAGCAGTTTATATTAAAGAAGAGATAAAGGCAAATTTAATATTTACAGATCCCAAAGGAAGAGTTCTGGCAATAGAAATACAGATAAATTTTTAAAAAATCTATTGGTGGTAATTTACGCCCCTAATGCCAATCAAAAAGATTTCTATAAAGCTCTATATGCTAAAATCATTGAATTGGAAAGGAAAAATATTTGTATTATAGGGGATTTTAATGCTGTAGCAGATTATCAAAAAGATTATAATGGGGAATAAGAAGGGAAGGGAAAAAAAGAAAAGAGGACTACCTAAAATTTGTGTAGAAATGATTAAAGAATTAAATTTAATAGACATATGGAGAAAATTAAACTCAGATAAGAGACAATTTACCTTCTATTCAAATCCCCACCAGTCATGGAGTGCATTAGATATGGCATGGATGAGTGGAGATTTAGTAGAAGAAGTGATAGAAATAGAAATTATACCGAACTCTTGGGCAGACCCTCTTAGAATCAATTGGAAAGGTAAGAAAAAAATCAAGGAGAAGGTGGACTTTAGATTCTCAATTATTAAAGGATGAGGATTTTATAAAGAAACTTAAGGAAGAACTAACTTTTTATTTTAAAGAAAATAATAACCTAGACACAACTATTCAAAATTTATGGGATACCATGAAAGCTGTCGTACGGGGAATTATAATATCTTACACTGCACAAAAAAATAAAGAAAAACATGCTCAACAAAACAATTTATATCAAACAATCAAGAAACTAGAATCCAAATTACAGGACGCCCCACAAAATGTTAAATTACAAGAACAATTGATTCTCTATAAACATAAACTCAACTTAGTTGAACAGGAAGAATTGGTTAGAAACTTGAAAGTAACTAAGCAAATATACTTTGAACAAGCAAACAAGCCTGTTAGATGGCTCTCAAACAAGAGAAAGAGAAAAGAACCATCTACCAACTACAAGATGAAAGTGGAAATTATCATCATGCAGTAGAGAAGAAAAAAGAGATTGCACATAAATATTTTGAGAAACTGTATGAGAAAGAGAGAGTAGATGAAGATCAGATAAGGGAATATCTAAGAGAAAAAAGAACTTGAGAAATTAATGATGAGATGAAAGAATTTTTGACGAAGGACATATCTATGACAGAATCAAAACAAGCAATTAGAACCCAGAAAAGTAACAAAACCCCAGGCCCTGATGGCTTTCCAGCAGAACTTTATAGAGCGATAGAAGAACAAGTAATGGTGGATTTATATAACGAGATATTATTATCTGCTAAAATGCCAGACACGTGGAGAGAATCGTTAATTTCGCTAATCCCGAAGGGGGACTCAGATGCCAGAATGATACAAAACTATAGAGCAATTTCTTTGCTGAATGTAGATTATAAAATATTTACTACCATTATTGCTACTAGATCAGTGGTTCTTAACCTGGGCGATATCACCCCCCAAGGGGCGATTTTGTTTTTCAGGGGCGATGGAACGAAAAGGGGTGATGTGGGGGTGAGGAATGGAAGGGGGGGGCAATATGGGGCGATGGAGCAAGATATATTGGGAGAGAGAGAGAGAGAGAGAGATCTATATTGGTAGATAGGTAGACAAAAGACAGGTAGTAATAGGCAGGAAGGCAGGCAGGCAAACAGACAGACCTTTGGATGGATGGATGGATGGATGGATGGATGGATGGATGGACAGGTCGCGTTCAGGTGCGGCGCAACAGTCAATGGGGTGTGGCCTGCAGGGCTGGCGCTCAACGCCCCTGCTGCCTCTTAGCGTCCCCAAGGGGGTCGGCAGAGGGACGCTAAGAGGCGACAGGGGCGTTTGAGGTGCCAGCCGGCCCTGCAGGTTCACCCATTGACTAGCACTTCTCCGGAGCCGGCGCCTCCAATGCGGCAATGTGGCACATTACATGTTGCTGCGGCCGTGTTCAACACGCTGCCCCCTGCCCCCTCTTAGCGCCCCTCTGCTGGCCCCCTTGGGACGCTAAGAGGTGGCAGGGGGCGGTTGTGTTGGGGCAGGGGGGCGATGACAACTTCCTCAATGGCTCAAGGGGGCGATTCTTTCAAAAAGGTTAAGAACCACTGTACTAGATTAAAGAAAATTCTGAATGATTACATACATCCAGACCAAAATGGATTTCTCCCAAATAGAAAAAATTAGGAATAATTTAAGAATAATAATGGATAGTCTGGAATATTATGAAGCCCACCCAGAGAAACAGGTAGCTCTTGTTTTCTTGGATGCCCAAAAGGCTTTTGACAACCTTAATTGGCAATTTATGATTCAGCAAATTTATGACATGAATTTCAGCACCAAATTTGAGAATATTATAACAGCAATTTATTCAGTACAAAAAGCAAATATCATAATAAATGGAGAAAATACCCAAACTTTAAATATAGAGAAAGGAGTCCGACAAGGTTGTCTGCTGTCCCCTCTGCTCTTCATATTATCATTAGAAGTACTATTAGAAAGAGTGAAGCAAAATCCTGAAATAAAAGGATTGAAAACTAGAAATGAAGAATATAAACTGCAAGCATTTGCAGACGATATGGCTTTTATTATTGAAGATCCAATAGAAAAAGGACAAATATTAATTAAGGAATTAGGAAGACATGGAGCGGTGGCAGGATTGAAAATTAATAGACAAAATGAAACTTTTAGCAAAAAATTTAACAGATCTACAGACAATAGAATTAGAAAGAGTACTCAGACTTCAAACAACAAGAAAAATTAAATACCTGGGAATATGGCTGACAGCACACTGTAAGGCAATAAAGGAGAATAATTATAATAAGCTATTACAGCAAACAAAAAAAAGACTTAGAATTATGGACGAGAATGCAAGTATCATTACTAGGAAGAATAGCAGCCACAAAAATGTCTACATTACCAAAATTTCTTTATCTATTCCAAACCATTCCAGTTAAATTAGAAAAGACCTTTTTCAATAATCTTAATAAAATGACAGCAAAATTTATTTGGCAGGGTAAAAAACCCAGAATAAAAATGAAACTTCTACAAGATATGAAGAGCAGGGAAGGATATTTGAAGATTGCAAATTGGGAAGGCTTTGGATTGCCAAATTGGGAATTATATTATAGTGCAGCAACATTAGTTTGGCTAAAAGATTGGATTAATTTAAAGAATAAAAGAATATTAGCTATAGAAGGTCATGATCTTCAGAGAGGATAGCATGCCTTTGTTTGGGACACAGGACCCACCAAACAAAAATATTTCCACAGACATCTGATTAGAGATTCGCTGATATACAACTGGATCAAAGTTAAAAAGAAACACTATATAAAAATCCCAATCTGGCTATCTACAATGGAAGTGACGATCCACCCAAATAACTTAGACCTGAACAAAATGTTAAAGTACAAAGACTTATTGGATACACATGGAAACTTAAAAACAATACAGGAGCTCCAAGAACAAGGGCTACAGTAGACTGGTGGGCTTATCTTCAAATACAAAGCCGATATAAAAAGGATGTAAAGGAGTACAGAATATACTTGAAACCCCAACACTTAGACAAAATCTTATTAGGCCCAGATAAAAAAAATATTACCAAAATTTACAAGTATCTCCTAGAAGTAGATTTCGAAGAAGAAGTAGTGAAAGGATGTATGATCACATGGGGTCAAAATATTGGTCATAACATAAAGTTATCAGACTGGGAGACTGTATGGAATAGAATCAGCAGCATACAAAGAAAATGCATATAAAATGTTCTATAGGTGGCACTTAACCCCCTTTGAGATTAGCGAAAATGTACCCTAAAATGAGTCCAATATGTTGGAAATGTAAAAAAAAGAGGGAACATATTATCATATGTGGTGGTCTTGCCCGGAGGCTCGAAAATATTGGCTCAAAATTAAAAATTGGCTACAGGAAATCACCAATGAACAATAAGACCTAGAACCAGAACTCTTCCTATTGGGGATCTTCAAAAGAAAAATACGTAAAGAGCACAAAATACTTATTGTTACACATATTGACTGCTGCCAGGATTGCCTTTGCCCAATGTTGGAAACAGCCATATACACCTGTGGAGGAACTGGTTATGCAAAAAGTTATGAATTGTGCTGAAATGGATAAATTAGTGCTGAGTTTAAAAGATAAGGAAGCTTCAATATTTTATAAGGTATGGGAACAGTGGTATAGCTGGATAGTTCGGAGACAGATTAAGGATAGGTAATTATTAAATACAGAATATAGATAGAATAAGAATATAATTATGCACAAATTAATACCTGTAAATATTGCACAAATGATTGTCATATGATAAGCACCAAAATTAGCTGTTATTGAGTTATATATTTTTATGTTTTTAATGTAATAAAAATTCAATAAAGTTTAAATTCAAAAAAATTAACTTACTTGTGCTCTGTGGGCTGTAGCTGCTATCGGTTACTGTTGGCACCCGCACCCTCGCCACCTCTGGTGCAGGCCACACCCACCCACTGCCCAGCTGATGACAATGTTAACTGGGGCTTATTTTGGGGGGTAGGGCTTATATAAGGAGCACATTAAAACAGGCTAAGCTTTATTTTCTTGTTAGGTCTTATTTTGGGGGAAACACAGTACTGTTCTTCCACACTTCTGAAATGAAAATACCTGTCATTATAATGAACTGAGGTAGAAGGCATCCATATGTAATCTAACTACAGGTGCTGTAGCTGTATTTTTAAAATGTTACAATCAATATTCCCTATATTCTTCTACCAAAAGATAGAATATGAATATTGACACTTTTGTTGATACAAAATAAGATATACGGAAATCAGCAATTAGTACCTGGAAGAAGTCTTGAAGCTCATTTGTTCTTAATTATGTTTTACAAGACTGTGGCAATTCAAATAAACACATGAGTCCTAGAAACAGAATTGTGGGTGGAGATGCTGCATTACCTGGAGAATGGCCATGGCAAGTCAGCCTTCATATCCGGAGGACTCATCTATGTGGAGGATCTATTATCACCCCTGAATGGATAGTAACAGCAGCTCATTGTGTAGAAGGGTAAGTTCTAAACAGTTTCTCCCAGAACATTTTAAAAAAATAATTTAAACACCATTCTGCAAAAAGAGAATATAATTTGTGATTTTACACTTTAGCTGCAACTTAAGTTATAGATAACATGTTTCCCTGAAAATAAGACCCAACTAGCAAATAAGTCCTAGCATAATTTTTAGACTGCGCCTAATAAGCCCTAACTGCAAAAATAAGCCCCAGTTAAGAGCCCACCCATGCTGTCCCACCATCTGGATACTCATAGCCACAACAAGGTGAGCCACAAGGTGAGGTGAGGCAGGTGTGGGGGGTGGAGCTGTCTGATGCTCTACACCCGCACACCCCAGGCCACCCACGCCCTGCCACCTGCTTCACCCAGCAGAAGCAGCCCCGTCCAGCAGGAGGCAGTGCAGTATGCTGGTGCCACCAACACGAGATCAGGCAAGGCAGGTGGGAGTGGAGCTGCCCATATGCCCTGCACCCCGCACCTCAGGACACTACAGCCAGCCCACCCATGCCATGCCACCTGCTTCACTTTGTGGCGATGGCACTGGCAGCAGCAGCTCTGTTCAGGAGGAGGCCATGCAGCACACCAATGACACCAACACAAGGTCATGCGATGCAGGTGAGCAGAGGAAAGCTTCCCCACATGCACCACACCCACACATCTCAGGAGCCCCACAGCCAGGCCACCATGCCCTGCCACCTTCTTCACCTCACGCAACCAGATGGTGGTACGGAGTGGATGCGCGGCCATGCAGCCACGCATGCCATGAGGTGAAGCAGGTGACGGGACATGGGTAGCCTGACTGTGGGGGTCCTGAGGTGTGTGTCAAGCTTCCAAGTAATATGCCCCTTGAAATAAAATCCAAGGCATCCATCTTCCTTTAAAAGCTGTTTATTAGGAACATATCCAGTTGGCAAGGACTTGGTGTAATTCTGGCTCTGGCAGGATCCAGAATCACACCTAATAAAAGCAAAAGTTTGAAAGTTCCCCCCAGAGTCACAATCACCAATCAATTCTCATCCATCAATCCAGTGACTCTAAACTCCACCTTCCTTCAGCTGCAGGCATTTCTCAGTTCCCATGGGAAAGAATACCACCTAGACACAAAGCCTGAAGTACCGTTAAATTCCTTTACAGCAAACCTAAAGAAAGCTATGAAAAGAATAGACAAAGGCTTCAATGAATTATGGCTACACATATGTCATCTTCAGGATCAACTGTGCAGGTGTGGGGCACATGCGGCAGCTCCCCTCCCTTCTACCTGCCTCACCTGACCTCATGTCGGTGGCACTGACGTGCTGAGTAGCCTCTTGCTGGATGGGGCTGCTGGTGGTGGTGCCACCAGAAGGTGAAGCAGGTGGTGGGGCATGGATGTTCTGGCTGCAGCAGTCCTGATAAGATGCCCCCCAAAAATAAGCCCTAATGAGTCTTTTGGACCAAAAATAAATATGAGACCCAGCCTTATTTTCAGGAAAACATGGATAGTCCTCATCTTATGACTTATTTAACAATAGCAATAGCACTTAGATTCACATACAATGCTTTTCAGCCCTCTCTAAGTGGTTTACAGAGTCAGCATATTGCCCCCAACAATCTGGGTCCTCATTTTACCGACCTCACATTTACAACTGGTGGCAGCATTCCATGATCATGTGATTGTAATTTGCAACATTCTTTGCCATTTTCTGGCATTTTGTGCCCATTTTCAGGAGAATGAGTTTGGACTTACAACCCATAACTCACTTAACATCATGTTAACATGGTAATAAAATCAGGTTGTCATATAGGTGCCTCAACTTATAACTGTGATAATTTCCAGTTGAAATTCCAGTCCCAATTCCAGTAATGGCATTAATGTATTTATAGTCTTCAAATGAAAATGAAATTTCTTTATTATGGTAATCACAAATAAGAAATTGATACAGTAACATAAGACATCTAAGTCAAAGTTTTATACAGTTGTACAACTCAGTAAATCCATTTGGCAGCTTGGAATGTGAGTATGAAGAGAAGATGTTATCTGAAATAATTACCTCATACCTCAGGAAGAATCCATGAGATGGTATATTAATTGGAATTGCAGATTGCAGTAGATAGCTTGCATCACCCTAATATTTGACAATAAAATATTATGCGATCATACCAACAATTGAATTCCCCGATTCTTTGCTTTACCATTGATTTGACCTCCACGAGGATTACATGACCTATAAGTTTAGAAAGTCTGAGATTATATTAATTTCCCCCATATAAATTTAAGTACCAACCAGACTGGTAGCTGTCAGCATAGACAACAGCCTGTGGGATCAAATAAGATTCTGAGTTATGACGTTAGGATCTTGTTCCAAACCTGGGCCATAATGCTTGGAAGATTAGCTTCAAGTCACAAAACTGCATTAAGGAAGCATCTTGGAGAACCAAGCAGAATCCAGAGCAATTGAGTGGTTTCTATGTCCTTAGGTTTGGCTCAAGCTGTATCTATATCATGCATTGGTTCAGCAATCATTTTAGCCATAAACTATGCTGGCAGAATGTAATTTGCCATTGCTATCTATACAATTTGATTATAGCTGTAGCTTTCCTTTGGGCAGTAGAAGGGACAGAAGCTTTAATTTCTGTTTATGTCTGTATGTCTTTAATTTCTGTTTTAATTAATTAATTAAATGGTATTTAAGTCACCTGAACTTTAATTTCCTAGAAGCCTGACTGTGCCCAAATATTTAAAACACTTAACTTTCTTTAGTTCATTAGAGTCAATTGTTCACTTGTGCTTTGTCTTTTACTAGAGAAAATTAAAAGTTTAGATTTGTCATAATTAAAGACTAATTGTTACTCTGTATAGTAGGATGCCAGAATTCTTACAGCCCACTTCATATCTACATAGGACAGGAAGAGAAGTAGAAGAGCATCACTGACATACATTAGAATTGGGAAGTGGCTGTCATTTAGGTTGAATGCATGGTGTTGACTCTTTAGAAAGGTTTAATCAGAGTATATTAAAGAGTGGTAGGATTAAAATATATCCTTGTTTCATTTCCTTTAATGTCTGGATGAAATTGTTTTTCAATTTTGAATGAAGGGCATGTACCTGTGTCACCTTATTGGAAAGATGGATAGCATATAAATTTAATAAATAAATTACTTGCCCAAATCTACTGAAATAGAATTTGTAATGCTTCTTAGAAAATATCCATAAAATCATATCCCCTTGTGTTTAAATATTGCCTCTTGTTATATGCTACTGTCTCCTTTCTTCTGTTCATGGGATATCCATATTTTCCAAAGGTTTAAAAATTTTAGGAAGTTCACTGTGGTTCTTGGTTACCTATATTTCAAATTCTAACCTGGGTATATTACAGTAGGTTCTTAATAGCGTGACATTTGTTGCTGATAGGGCAGTAATATGTTGTGTTTAGAACATAGCTCCTGACCTCTGTGGCACAGTGGTTAGAGTGCAGTACTGTAAGCTACTTCTGCAGCCAGCTGCCTACAATTTGGCAGTTCAAATCCCACCAGGCTCAAGGTTGACTCAGCCTTCCATCCTTCCGAGGTGGGTAAAATGAGGACCCAAATTGTTGGGGGCAATATGCTGACTCTGTAAACCGCTTAGAGAGGGCTGTAAAGCTCTATAAAGCAGTATATAAGTCTAAGTGCTATTGCTATAACTCCTGACCTCCATTCTGTTTTTAGGGCACATTCTGATCCATCTTACTGGAAGGTTTATGCTGGGATTCTGAGACAGCCAGAAATGGTTCTTTCAGAGGGATTTAGAGTTGCTAGAATAATATCTCATCCCAACTATGATTCAACTTCCAAAAATAATGATGTTGCTCTAATGAAGCTACAATCTCCTCTAAGTTTTAATGGTATGTACTTATTTCCTTGATGAAAAATTATAAACCTCACTATTAGAAACTCAATTATGCTATGGAAATCAACATAGCTAATAAACCTCTGTTACATTAAATCAATATCATTTTTAAATAAAACAAGTCAGAGTAACTTGCTTTACTTTGTAAAGTAAAATATGATTTTTAAAAATCCATAGTTAATGTTCATAACAGATTTTAGACTGGATTAGATAGACCTAGTCTGATGAATATGGCATGTTATGATGACATGTCACATGATAATTCAATTTATGTCTGCTAGAAAATTGTTAAAATTCTATATATAATCTTTATGTCATGGTAAGAATTAACATCTTTATTCCCATCTTTTGTCAGAAACATATAAATAATACATTAGATGTTATTTGTTATAAGAGTACTTCTTCCATATTCTTATTAAATTAATAAGATTTATCTAGTGCTTTAAAAACATCCCGTATACAATCTTGACAAAATGATGCACATTGATTTCAAATTACTTTCTGTAATAGTTTATAATATTGAGAGTGCACCCAAATTATTTTTATGATTAGTGGGTTTATGACATTTAAGTATGTTATTGTGTAACAGATTTATTCCACATTCATTTTAATTAATTGTATGGATAGATAGTGAGTAGACATTATCAATTGGTCTTTGTAGAAAGTTAAGCTTGATTTTTTTTGGATCCCAACAACATAGTCAACAAGTGACCAGGAAGCTTGTAGGCTTGGCACTCAGTAATTTTATCTATCAAATCCCTTCATTGGTCACTTGCTCTCTGTGCTAGAATCTCAGTTAAAGCACTCACAACAAATAGTTCTTTAACATCTTACAAATATGTAAGAATGCAAGGAGGTTATGAGATCTTAATACAATGAAATGTGAAAGTTGTTAAAATTATAATAGTATTAAACTAATTTGAGAGTCACCAATAAAATAGTAGTGCTGACAGCTTGATCCTTTGAAGAAAAGGTGGCTTTTCTTGGTGGCTCAGGCTGTTAAATGCCTGCTCTTAAGATCCAGCTGTCTACAATTACTGTAGGCTCGAATCCCACCAGGCTCAAGGTTGACTCAGCCTTCCATCCTCTCAGGGTAGGTAAATTGAGGACCCAAGATTGTTGGGGGCAATAAGCTGACTTTGTAAAAATGCCGCTTAGTAATAAGCAGGCATATACAATGGAATGAAGGCTATTGCTGAGCACATGTGCTCCAAACATTGTCCTGAGTCTTCGGAGAAGGGCGCAAGGTTGACTCAGCTCCAGGACCCAAGATTGTTGCAATTAGCTGACCTTGTAAAAATGCTTAGTAATAAGCAAGCATATACAATGGAATGAAGGCTATTGCTGAGCACATTGTTGTGCTCAAAATTGTAAGCCCTGAGTCGGCATATAAATGTAATTAAAAAAAAAAAGGAGAGCAAATTCCTTATTTCCTTTCAGATTGTTGAACCACGAAAAGGTTGAGGGCTCCCGAATTTAAAGGTTCTGATTTCTACAACCAGCTTAACTGCTAGTTAAACATTTGTTGCCTAGCATTTAATTCTCAATAAAAATGGAGATCTGACTTTTATTATGGAGATCTGTCAGGGAGAAGAGAAGGGGACTGACCTGTCCATCATGCCAGTCTGTCAGTTGGAGGATTGGGAGGTGATAGCAGTCTATAGGCATTCATCTCACTGACCAGCAGCTTTGCCTTAACAGTCTGCAAATTCTATAATTTGTTGTTGTTTTGGGATGGCTGCTTTTGGAATTCTGTTAGTATACTGTCCATATCGATGCACAGCTGTCTGTTCTTGAATCAGCCAGGATAATTTCTGACATGGCATTAGATGGCTTGTTAGATTAGATTCCTTGTCTGTGTGGAGCTTTAGTGTATCTGAAAGGCCCAAGCCTGTCCTTTACAATCTTTAGGTTTAGAATTCTAAAAGTTTCCTGTCGAGTTCTGTTTTCTGTCATAGTTACTGATTAACAATATGTCCTTGCTTCGAAGATTTTATACAACCTGTTTGTTTGCCCAATGCTGGAATGATGTTTGAGACTGACCAACAGTGCTGGATATCTGGATGGGGAGCTAAATACCAAGGAGGTAAAATGAGCTGCTATTAAAACTTCGTTGTTAATTATTACCTGGTATTATGGAACTGATGTTTTATTTCCATTAAAAAATTGTTTCACCACTGTGTTCTTGAATTCTTCGAAATAGTTTAAGGCAAAGAATTAGCTGAGGGCTCTAAGCATCATAAAATAGTGAGAAGCCCAGGCTGGATATGATATGGGGAAATGAATTGGCTGCCTTTACAAGATCTAAAGCCTCCTTGTGCCTGGCAGATCTCATGCTTAGTTCAAGTCAGTGGATGTGTGAGGTATATTAAAAATTAAATATCGATGTCTGAGGAATTTGTAATCATTTGCAAAACCAAGCGCATGAAACTTTGTACAATCCAATCTCATGTACTTATGTATATATTCACACATGGGATGAGGGAGAAGAGGGAGTTCTTAATGTACAAAATTGGGAATTGTTGATCCAGTGGGAATCGCATCGAAATCTACTGAAAGATCTATAATCACTGATGATCAACTTATATTTTCCACATGTATCTTTGTGAATGAGCACACACATATTAAACAACTATGCACTTTTTAAAAAAAAAGAAGAATGGGCTAAAAGGGACAACAATAAAATATACAGGAAAAATTAAAACAAGATATGCCTTGCACAGGAACTTTTCATCATTGTGGATAGTTTTGTGAGAAACTTTAGTATTTGCCTTTTCATGTGTAATTCTTGGGTCATTCTCCAACTTTAGGTAACACTTCAAAGTACCTGAATGCAGCAGCTGTACCTCTGATAGACTCATCTATATGTAATGAAAGATATATCTATAATGGAATTATTTTGCCTACCATGATATGTGCTGGCTACTTAAAAGGAATGGTAGATTCTTGTCAGGTACGTTATGAAATGTGAAGCACTTTAATATTAGTTTGCAAAGGCACATAGTGGGGTGCAAGTTAAGACATTTCAAAATGGGTAGTCATTAATAAAAATGGGGAAGTTACAATTCTTAGTCAGAACATTAAGGAAACTTAAAAAACAATCCATGTAACAATTCTCTTACTGCTATTGTCAGTTATTTCTGGGTAGCTTACAATTCTCACAGTGATCATATTGAGCTGAGGAAGTAAGGATGCCTTAAGAGTTACAGCTCATACAATTAAGGGAATGCTTACTTCAAAAATAATAAATAATATAATGGATGCTAATATAGAGCAGATTTTCTACCTTCTTTATAGCTTTCTGCCTATATCTTGCTTTTTTATTCTAAATTATTTGGAGGCAAGACCTCTTGCAACATGTCATTCAACGAAAGTCTTTCAGCAATTTACAGTAGAAATGTTTCCTTGGAAGAGAGACTGCAGGCTCACCCACCTCAGATTAGAAACTTGCACCTGATATTCAGTTCTCCCTAATAATCTATTAATATAGCTTAAGTTCATCCATCATTTATTTTGCATTCCATGCAGTCTTTGCCCTCAGCTCAGGAGATAGCCTTTCATTACTCATACGCATTCTCCTTGGATAAATGCTTTTTACTTCGTAACATTTTAGTTGGAGGCCGTGTTCAGGTTCTTACATCTGAGGAGGTCTTCAGGATAGGATATTCATTCAATTCATTTAAGCAGAAATACTACATTTATGCCTTATGTTTTGTTTTAGGGTGATAGTGGCGGTCCATTGGTAACCATGAAAAATTTGTTATGGTGGCTAGTGGGTGACACAAGTTGGGGAACAGGCTGTGCTACTCAATATAAACCTGGAGTTTATGGTAACATTACTATGTTCACAGAATGGATTTACCGAAACATGCAGGTAACTTTCTAATACGTGGTAGAGCATATAACATGCTTTTCATGGTTCTTAAGTATTTATTTATTTTGTCAAATCGCTTACAAGATAATAAGTATAAGGATAAACATTGTTGTGAATACATGAAATGGATACATATAAGAAAAATAAAAGAAACAATTGGACAGGGACGGTAGGCATGTTAGTGCACTTATGCACATAATAACATATATTATATTATATTATATTATGTATTGTATTGTATTGTATTGTATTGTATTGTATTATAATATTATATTATATTATATTATATTATATTATATTATATTATGACATAATAACTGGAAGATCTGCATCCACATATCTTAAACTTGGTGGTGCAAAACACTAGTGTGGAGGATGATATTTTTAATTCCATGCAATTTGCACAACTGCTTGCCTTGCCCTATAAGTTCTAACTCTCAGTTTTCCTTTCCTTTGCTTTACTGGTCTTTCTCATTAGAGAAAAAGATCAAGAGAATTATATGCCAACTTTCCCTAACCGAAAATTAGAACTTCTTTTGGTTGCCTAGGTCTGGCTATCCTTTCCCAGACTTTATATCCTCCCATTGTGTTCTTGCATAGTGACCTGTCTCATGCTTTACCTGTGTCTGTAACATATTGTCTGATTTATTGTGGGCAATATAATAAGTGCTTGCATAATAAATACATTAAAATGTTGACATTTTCCTTCCACCCTAGAATTAAATTTATCCACTTCTGTGACATGTGGCTCTCCTGGCATGTGATTCTTTGACTAAGTTCTCAAATAAAATTTGCCATGGAAATTTACATGATCATAAAGTGGACACAATTCTTATGGAGAATTTTCCTTTCTGTGTGGAGCAGGAACTCTTCACTGCATGCCTCATAGAGAGTCTGTTGGTGTTAAGGCTACAGGCTAGAACAGGGGTGGGCAACTCTGGCCCCTTTGCGACCTGGGGACTTCAACTCCCAGAATTCCTGAGCCAGCATGGCCCCTTTACAGCATGGCTTAGGAATTCTGGGAGTTGAAGTCCCCAGGTTGCAAAGGGGCCAGAGTTGCCCACCCCTGGGCTAGAAACTTAGACTTTGAGTTCTAATCTGGTCTTTGGCACGAAGCCTAAATAGTGACCTTAGGCTAGTCACTTCTCACAGCCCTAGGAAGGAAGCAATAGCAAACCACTTCTGAAGCCTTGCCAGGAAAAATGCAAGGACTAGTCCAGGCAATTTCCAGAAGTCAACATTAACTATACATATAAATATACTCTCTTCTACTGCCTATACTGCTCTATGATTTCCAAGCATCAGGAGTTTAAAATTCTATGTTGTAGAAATGATGGCTCTGTGTTCATGTATCCAAGGCTGAAATATGTTCATGTATCTGGATATAAAAGACCCTTCATTTTGCCGGATGTTCATTGACTAAATTCTGATTGTCTCCTTGAATATGCCACCAATCCTGAAACTGACTGTTTTTGGAACAGAATCTCTTAAATATGCTTTCTTATTTGTTTTTCTTAACAGGCAAACAGATGATACTACTTCCTTTCACTCACTTTAATCAAGGGTGAAACAAATCCTGTGTTCCTTGTAAATCGTGGTTGTGCTTTCAAAAATGACTTCTGAGTCCTTAACACTTCATATGCAGACTGTAATGGGAATGTTTGCAAACTGATCCTCGTTTCATACCAAGCAATTGAAGAACCTGATTTCTTGAATCGGGTGTAACGATCAAAGACAAACACATTCTTTTTACCAACTAGTTGTTGGTTTCCTTTATTTCTCTACCAGTTGACATTCATTTTAAAGCTAAAAATAATGTTTGTAAATTATAAATTTTGTTTTTGCTTTTGAAATCAAATGCAGCATCCCAATGTTTTATAAATGATGTTTAATATTTAGGATATTAATGTTGAGTATATCTGGGCTGCTGGATGGCCCAATTTTTTTAAAGTGAGAAAGAACCACATGAATATTTTGATATAAGGTGTGAAAGATTTTTCTTATGAATATTACTATGCATCTTTTATATTCAAGTATTCATTATTTTTATTCTCCCATAGGTGTTAATGATTCTGAAAATATATAATTTGAATATATGTATCTTCCAAAATGTGTGGATAGATTCAAGATGAGTTTATTCTAGAAAACAGAAATACTAATTTCTAGGCACATATCTTTAATGCAGAAAGAACAAAATAAGTATTCTAAAATGTCAATAATTCTGCTTCTGCTGTGGTAGCTGGATGTGCTAGAACCTGAGAACAATAGCAGAGAATAGAAAGTTATTTTGTGAAGGTGCATTACATACTGAATTGAATGTCAGTTCTACCTCAGTTTGTAAAACTAACAAAATTGGAATGGGTTAGGAAAATGTATCGGTCTGTTTTATTTTGTTTTCCCTTTAAAATCCTATTTTCAGAAGCAACATTTTTACATTTAAAAAATTGATTAATATAATCACAGATCATTGGCATGTTAGGAGGATATCAAGTTAAGAAAGGCTGCTGTTGCAGCAGTAAAATTTTAATTCTATGAGTCCTATGATTTGGACATAACTAATTATGCTGCTATTGAAATGCACTTTTTAAAATATATCTGTTGGTGAGAAAATTCACTTCAAGTTTTGGAAGTGCAATACTTTTATACAATGAAGTGCCATTGAAATGGTTATTGAAAACATTAAATGTATTTCAGTGAAGTGAAATCAATGTAAATCATGCGTAATTATTACTGATCACCACAATTTCAGTTAGTAAATATTTGGGTTTTTAAGTTTCAAGAATGAAACACACCATTCTTTGTCTCATCTACAAAGAATTTGAAAAATAAATGTTTTACAAATACAATATTGACTTTGTAGTCTCTTTCTTTCTTTCTTTCTTTCTTTCTTTCTTTCTTTCTTTCTTTCTTTCTTTCTTTCTTTCTTTCTTTCTTTCTTATCAGATACAGTGCAGATATTCCCTGATATGAGTGAGAAATAAGGCAGGGAGAGTGAATAAAGATGAATAAACAAAATATATGCATAAAAATTTCAGCAGATTGTGCATTTTAAATGAAATTAAGAAGGGGGGCAAAAATATGCTTCATCCCACATTTGTCAGTTCTGTTCCAACATCAATGATGACTTGCTGACCGTGATGACTATACTGTCTCCAGTATAAAGATCCAAGGATAGAGATGGCCTTGCCTCCCATATTTCCTGTGTCAATCATGCTTGCCCAGACATGGGAATAGGAGGGGAGACTCCAGACAAGGTGTCTAGAAGATTGCTGGCACTACCAGATCCTTTTGTATTCCAAGTGCTCTCAGTCCCAGCTTTTTGCCTGGATGAAAGTGATGTTCTTTCTTCAGTTCAAGTAACATGTTTCAACATAGTACTTAACAATGTTTCTAAACAAAAACAAATCCTAAATTAAGATTACTGAAAATTGGATATACTTACATACCAAATGCACGTACACATACAATATTTCAATAGGCGTTTGTGGATTTCCACTGTTGTGAAACCCTTCCCAATCAGAAAGGCAACTAGTGATGCTGCCTGAGATGATTTATGGGGTGTTGCTGTTCAGACTTCTAGAGGGTTCAAAGCGCCACACAAACTCTTACTTCTAGCTATTCTTATACTGGAGGGATTGCCTTTTTCCAAGAATCTCTAGCTGTTCAACCAGATTGAGCAGAGTGGGCATGCTGCAGATCCCACCAGCCAAAGAGTGTCAGCTGGCAGAGATCAGAAGACAAGCTTTTTCCTCAGTGGCTCCTGCTCTATGCAACAATCCTCCCTTGGGAGATTACAATGGCCCCAACCCTGTTAGCTTTTCATAAGGTCTTAAAAACCTGGCTATGTTTCCATGCTTGAAGTGCTCAATATGTTAAAGCTCCCGTTTCATGGCTGATCTTGCTCCTATGTACTATATATTTAATCTGAATGTTTTTACTATTTTGTTTTTGTTTTAAAATGTTTTTAGTAATTTTAATCTATCACCTATCCTATATATCATCTGTCCGTCTGTCTGATCCATGTAGAGTGCCTTGCATTAGTCAAGATGGGAGGTGACTGGCATAGGTGACTGCGAACAGGCTTTGTTGTCCAGGAATGGCCTCCAGACAATGAAAAAGTGTTTAGTAAGTTATGTGAACTTACCTAAGTGGTTTACTCAGCAAGTCATGATTCAATAAATCATAGCTAAGAGCAATGAGTAAACCCACCTACAATCTGTCTGTCTGTCTGTCTGTCCGTCCGTCGTCCGTCTGTCCGTCCATGCATCCATGCATCCATCCATCCATCCATCCATCCATCCATCCATCCATCCATCCATCCATCATCTATCTATCCATGTTTCCCTGAAAATAAGACCAGTTCTTATTTTCCTTTGGGCCCCAAAATAAGCACAAGGGCTTATTTCAGGGGGATGTCTTATTTTTTTCCATGTATGGGAGGCCCACCTGCTTGTTTGCGGTGTGGCAGGAGGCGCATGTGCCAGTGCTGCCACTGCGAGACAGTGGGGTGGAGCTGCCCCATGTGCCCCACACCACCTTACCTCAGGGCCCCCACACCAGGCCACCCAGGCACTATCATCAGTCTCACGGCCACAGCACCAACTTACTGCTCAACCTCCTACTCCATTGCAGCCATGAGCAAGCAGGAGTGGGCTGGGAGCCATGTGGACTCCTGCTGCACATGGCTACTGGTGCTGCCGGTACATGAGGCAGGTGTCAAGGCATGGGTGACCTGAAGTAAGCCAGTGTGGAAGGTGTGGGGCAGTTTCATCCCCCCCCATCTTGCCTCATGGGACACCCAGAAGGAAAAGGCAGCTGGCCAGCTGCGCAGCTCTTAAGTAGGGGTTATTTTGGGGGTAGGGCTTATATTAGGTGCATGTGTAAAATACTTCGGTAGGTCTTATTTTCAGGGAAACGGTATCATCTATCCTTTGTCTATCTTCATCTTTATTATAATTACAACAATTAAAATAATTTTAAGCCATCCAGAGTCATTGGCTGAAATTGATGGCTATACAAAATGAATGAATGAATGAATGAATGAATGAATGAATGAATGAATGAATATTTGAAACGTCTTGCTGTTCTATTGTTTAAAAAACCTGAGTATGATTTATACTTGATGCTCACATAAACAAACGTTTTAAAAATGGATATTGTAGTTAAATGGGGTAAAAATTATATCAAACCAGAATGCACAATAAAGACAGCATCCTTTATTCCTTCAATACATGTTCTGACCTTCTGCCTTGGAAAGATAAAAACATCTGAATTACCCAGTGAGGATGTTCTGTGACTCTACAGCTTCATTAAAGAAAAGTCTTCTCCCTCGTTGCCACTTAAAGTTCCCTGGTTGCCATTTCCTTAGTCAGTGTTATTATTCTCAGGTTGCAGATTTGGACAGGGTGGGATGGTTGAGAGGAAATGGCTTAGTTAAGGCTAATTACAAGGCAGTGCTTCTAGGCACTGTGCAGCTTCAATTTACAAGCCCTGTCAAGTCCACAAACTCATACTGGCCACAGAACTTGCAATTCTGTCTCTCTTTTAATTGTGTTCTTCCTTTGCTTGAACACGTGTTGGGTTGATACATATAACACGTGTATTTCCTACTCTCCAATTCCCCACTTTCAGCTGGGAGATCTGAAGGAAAATTGTGCATATTCCCAGTTGGCCAAAAGCCTGGGTTAATTTATTTATTTATGTATATTTTATTTATTTTGTCAATCGCTTACCAGATAATAAGTATAAGAATAAACATAGTTGTGAATACATGAAATGACATATAAGACAATATAGGCACGGCTTATCCCCTACAGGCCTCTTAGGAAAGGGGTGAGGTCAATAGTGGACAGTCTAAGGTTAAAGTTTTGGGGAAGAAAATTAGGGGAACCTGTTGTGAAGAAGTCAATGTCCACACAAGATTGAGGAAAGACAAAACTTTATTTCTATATTGAAGCAGAAGAAGGAGAAACGAACACACCAGAAATTATACAATTTACTACAGGCAACAGAAAGTATTGCTGGCTGGTTACAAAATTACATGACAGATACACATGCATATAAAGCAAAGCCATTCCCATTATACCATTAATTATTTAATTCTGCTTTATTGTCATATAAATTGACTCCCACTGGCTGTGTTTTACTATGCTAATGATAAACTATTGATAAACTATGTTAATGATTAACTATGTTAATGAACACAAGTGGTTCTCAACCTTTTCACCATGGACCCTCAAGATTTAAATCATAACGTTTTTCTCAAGCCTTTGGACCTCCTGTGATGACATTGTGGCCCCCCCCAGGGGTTCGCAGACTACAGGTTGAGAACCACTGATTCACACTACTTACACTAATTTGCACAATGTTCAGGATTGCCAAGCATATTACAAAGTCTCCAAAATTTCAACATAGTGCATTGTATTTTTGTTCTCCTAAATGTAACCTTAAAAGATGAATGTAACAGGTTTTTATTTTTGACTGCAATAAACACATTTCATGCAAGAAATCGTTTAATTTCAAGTAACATCTTTGGTGGAAGTACTGTATGTTGCAGATCTTACTGGAATGCTCATTAGAATAACTGAATTCAAATTACAAAGATTGCTCTGGAATATTCATATTATGTTTCTACATACATTTCTCAGATGTCATGTCAATCTGTGATTTTTGTTACTGAATTCTGCTTAATGTTTTGACCGGTATGTATTTTCATTACCAATCTGAAGACAGTAATATAGGCAAATACAAAATCTAATTATCTTCAGTTTTCCTTGCCAATTGTGGTTCTAAATGCACTATTGAAGTTCAGCAACATCACTGAATAATTTTACAAATGTTAAACATAAGTTACAAATACCCTTAATACACCTATCTAACCGAAACAGAGCTGCTACCAGAACTTTTTATAAAGAAATATTTGTATAGAAATATTAGAACTTTTTCAAAAGTTGTCGAGCTTTACTAAGTCGTTCAATCCTTTCTTTTAAAGAATTCCTTAGGTTGGTAACATCCTCTCCCTCATGAAAGAGATCTTCCAACTGATCTCCGCTTTGCAAAAGCTGCATCATTGCATTCTGTAACTTCTCAGCAAAATTCTTGAACATGTGTAACTGTATGATCAAAGGAATCTGAGTACCAAGCCGGACTTTTACACTCTGAAAGCAAAGTTAAGGGGAAAAATTATACCAGGGTAATATAAATGGCTGGAGACATATGATATTCCACAATCTCTCCCGACCAGGATTTTAAGGTTTACACCAAAGCCTTGTCTCCTGCGAATGTGTACCCCATCACAAAATGAAAATCAAGCTGCTTCTGTTCCCTACTATCACCACCACACACACCTGCCAGAAGATACAGGTAGTCCTCAATTTACAGCCATTTGTTTAGTGACCATTCAACGTTACAACGGCACTCAAAAAAATCCTCACACCACCAACCCAGCATCCCCAGTCATGTGATCAAAATTTGGGTGCTTGGCAATCGGCTTGTATTTAGAACAACTCTAATGTCCTAGGGTCATGTAATCACCATTTGTGATGTTTGGCAAGCAAAGTCAATAGGGGAAGCTGAATTCACTCAATGACTGCATGAATCACTTAACTGCAATGATTTGCTTAACAAACATGACAAAAAAGGTCATAAGATTGGGCGCGAGTCACTTAACAACTGCCTCACTTAACAACAGAAATTGTGGTCGCAGTTGTGGTCATAAGTCAAGGACTACCTGTACTGTCCCATAGTCAACTCCACAAAACATTTATAAATCCTGTAAGTAAGCACTTTTACAGAAGCTGCAATTCTGTTTACATGGAGTTTCATGAAGTGGATGGAACACAGCAAATTGGTGCCAATAAACTCACTTGAATTGTCCTCACGATACCATAGATGTAAAAAGATTGTAGAGCTGCCTTTCTCTTCAAATGAACTCTTAAAGATTATTTCATTTTCCTTCATTTTTTTTCTGTTGGCTAAATATACTCAAATATCATTTGATATTCCTTGTAGAGCTCTGTTTTCAGACACCTCAATGTATCAATAGCTCCTTCTGACCTTGCTCTAATTTATCATGGTCTTTTTTGAACTCTGGTACCCAGCACTGACATAGCCTTCCAAAGTGGAATCTCAACAGAGGGGAAGAATTATTTCCCACGGTTTAAATAATTCTACTCTTCCATATACATCCTGCGTTTTAGTATCTTGAAACAAAAATTTTGTTTTAAAATTACATTTATATGCCGCCCTTCTCCGAAGATTCAGGGCGGCTTACAATTTTTGGGATACAACCCAATGCGCTCAGCAATAGCCTTCCTTCCATTGTATATGCCTGCTTATTACTAAGCGGCATTTTTACAAAGTCAGCTAATTGCCCCCAACAATCTTGGGTCCTCACTTGACCTACCCCGAGAGGATGGAAGGCTGAGTCAACCTTGAGCCTGGTGGGATTCGAGCCTGCACTAATTGTAGGCAGCTGGAGCTAAGTGCTAGGTGTTTAACAGCCTGCACCACCAAGGCCCTTTAAAAAATTGTGGCATAAAATTTAATTTAACCTGAAGAGAACCTCAAAGCTGAAATCTTGTGTCTTTGCAGCATTCCACCCATATCAGGAGGCCCCAAGCAAAGCAGTTCTTGGTTAATGCTACACTATGTCAATATGTATATGTCATGGCCCTGTCGGAGCCTGGGTCTGAGGAGGAGGAGACAGATCCAGGGCCGACAGAGGAGGATGGTGCAGCCTCTGTGGCCACAGAGGAGCAGGACAAGCCAGTCCCGGTCCCTTGGGCCTTGGAGATGTGGCCAGTGATGGAGAGAGGGTGCAGGACAATTGAGGGAGGGAGGAGAGAGAAAGATTAGGTAGCTGCAGAGAGGAGCAATTGCCTCTCCTGCCATATCCTCAAGCATGGAGGGTGGAGAGGAGGCAGGATCAGCACAGGGCGAACCAGTGGCTGGGGGGGAGGGCGTCCCGCCCCTCATCACAAGGCTCACCTGGGGAATAAGATTTATAGACACCGTGGGGAAGGGCACTTGTTGGGAACAAGCGTTGCCTTTTTTCAGCCACGCTTGCAAGTCACTGTCATCCTGCCACCTTCTCTTACTGTGCTTAGCCTTGCTTTGCCTGGGTTCAACTTGCCTTGCTGTGGGCAAGTACTCAGTGACACAGCTCTTCTTTGTGTTGTGGTGCAGCCCCAGCAACCGCTCCGTGCGACGAGAGGCCTCCCTGGAACCATGTTTCCTGAACTGTGTTTGTTCTCAGAAACTGGCTGCTTCTCGGGACTCACAGCAGCCAGGAACTAATGTGGGTGTGTTTGGAGCGTTGATCTTGGACCTACACTGAACTGTGGGAACTTTGGGGGGGAAAGTTGGGGCAATAAAAGGAAGTTAAGCCTACACTCCGGCTGTGTTGCTTTTGTGCCCAGTCCCGGTCATCACAGTATACATGTGTTTCTGTGCAAAGGCCAGCATATTTCTATGTCCGCAGGCTGTCATATGATTAATATGGACCTGTTAAGCTGATATTTACTAGCCCTACTTAGACCTGTGCTAATGATTTGATCATGCAAGCACTGCACGCTAATTACTTTCATGAAACCTTTGCGGTTTTGTTCATTTAAACCTGTAAAAGAAGGATATCTTAATAAAAGTAAAAAGTTACTTGTTACTTCAGTGAAATATTTAATTGTTAAGTATTGAATATTTGACACCCAAAGATATATATATCCTCAGGGAAGTTGATATATTTTAAAAACTACTAAATTACATCTATTAATGGCTAAATAAATGAAACACACAAAAGGATTTAAAAATAGAGATAAATCACTCACATATTGAACTTACTTTAAAGTAGGCAGCCATGTGGTAACGCAATTCCACCTGTGAGCAGTCTATTGCAGAACCAGTTGTATCAGGATAGAGTTTTTTCGCTCTTACAGTTCCTAAATCTCCACTATAAATAGTGTCCTGGCAGTATACCACTTTTTCCAGTTTAAATTGAGTGAGTATCATAATTTCTGCTTTCTCTTCTTGTGTGATCTTTAAATCCTCAATTTTGCCCTGCATAACAAAAAACAGTGTGCCATATTTGTGGGACTGAAACAATTATATGGTTCCTTAGGTATTGCATTATGGTTTTTCTTCTTCTTTTTGCTTGATTTACAGAGATTTTATTATAGGTTTTTGTGGATCATTAGTCATCCAGAATTTATATGTGTTTCTCCAACTCCAACTTTTATTTAAATATGTTAAATTTCCCCAGCACAATGCTTTTCAGGAGATTTGAGAATTACAAGAATATCAATCCTATCCCGGATGGCTTATTTAAATGAAGTGTACAGAGAGCACAATCTGAGTTTAGTAGAATTACCATTTGAGGGAAGGGGATTCCCCACAGATCACAGTTGAATCTAGACTGTAGTTCTATGCCTTGAAAACAGAAAATAAGTCTAATTGGAGAGCAGATAACTCAAGATGGTGAACCAGTTCAAGTCACACCATCCATCATGTCATCAATGCAATTAATTGTACTAGGACATAAATATAGATTTATTCTTATCCAGACATGCACATATACATCTGAAGTGGACAGCGATCCATAAAATCTTGCAAAATAATGAATTTGTTTATTATAATGCTTTATTGTTTTCACTTTAAACTACATGGCTATGCTTTTGGAAATTCATTGCAGGTATGGCTAATAATTACCTGAGCATCTCTGCAGAGAGCATAGAAACTACGGAAGTGTTGGGTAGCAAGTTTCAAAAATGCATTCTGCACAAGTTCTAGAAAAAAGAGGGAGCAATAACATTAGAGGGAGCAATTTAATGACAGGAGCAACTAAAATTCTAGGCAGATCCCAATCTGGACATTCAGCACTTGGATATTGAGATTAAATCCTTTACACCTCCTCTGATCTACGTAAATATGTATTGGGACATAAGGCATGAAACAAAGTTTTTTCTACAGGTTTCTGCTTATATCCAATATACTATATAAAGCATATCTGTATTTCAGAGAAGGATCCTGGAAAAGTCTGAACAATTTTGTACAATACAGTTTTAATGTAAAATTGATTTATTAACTATATATCTTACATTTTAAGTTAAAAATGGAGTTGTGCCAGTGTTCCAATGACATCACCAAGAACTGTCCATATTAAGCTATTGAGAGACCATATTTGGTACAAAATCTTGCAGGGTCAGAGGTGGGATTTAGCTGGTTTGGCCCAGTTCAGCCGAACTGCTTGTTAACTTTGTGTGCAGTTTAGAGAACCAGCTGATCCCACCACTAGCTGGCCTCACCCCTCTCCTCCCGGCACTCCTCTCCTCGGCTGGCCTCTCCTGAGGCCATTTTGGCATCTCGGTGCTCCTTCATGGGTGGTGGCCTGCAGGTGGGGGCATCCCTCTGTCCCTCCATGGGCCCAGCCTAGTGCCCTTCCTCCTCCTTCTCCTCCTCTTCCTCCTCAGAGCTGATGCACCTGAGTGAAGCTGCCCTCCTGGCCTGCATCTGCCACCTGGGCGCGCTCTACATCTGCTTGCACAAGTTCATTGAGCCGTTCACCAACCATGCCCTGCCGCCACCTGCTGCAGGTGCACCCTTCCCGGCCTGCATGGTGGACTGTGGCACTAGGTGAGCCTAGAGACAGAGAGAAAGAGGTGTGTATGGGTGACTGGGCATGTGGCTGACACTTGGCTTCCAGTGCCAGAGAGGGTAGGGAAGGGGGCTGGGGACTGGGCTGCTGCTGCCTTTCATTGGGCCACGTGTAGCAAGACAGGACTCCTCTTGCCATCTCTTCTCCCCACCCCGCCAAGCATGGCAGGGCTTCCCATCCCTCACTTAGCTACCCCCTTTATCGATGCAATTTGGGGGTGGCATGTATGGAGGGGTGCGGCAGGGGAGGAAGGATTATTCCCAACTCCCAGGCCAACTGGCTTCTTCCTAGCAGCTCGTTCTCTGCCTTTCGGCATCGGCTATCAAAGACGAGGCTTTTGTGGGCAGAAGAGTTGCGCTGCAATGAGAAATGGGAAATGGAGCGGCCGGCACAAGGGAAAGACAAGGAGCAGGGAAAGAGAAAAGGCATCCTCCTCCTTCCCTCACACTGGCCATGGAGCGCCATGGAGATTGTCCCACCTGCCACCACCCAGATGCTCTCGCTTCCCCCAAGCATTTCTTTACCCGCCTTATTTCCAGCTCTGTTGCGTTCCTCCATCGCGTTTCTCGCAATTATGTGTAGGGAAACAAACATTTGTGTGACTAAAACAAGTTCAACTGATCAATTCCAACTTCTCACCAAAAAAAAGATCTTGTGAGGTTTTTAGTTCAGTTTTTAGTCCAACAAACTTGTTTCCCTGCACACAATGGCAAGAAACGCAACGGAGAAGCGCGACTGAGCTGGAAATCAGACAAAGCAAGGGCATCTGGGCATCAAATGCTGAAACGGGCCTGTTTCTCTCCAGCAGTTCCGGAGGGAAGGCCAGAATCTACTAGCACTTAAATGCAGCGGCATTCCAGCTGGGTGCTGCAGGCAGAACGCGCGAGAAATGCAACAGAGCTATATATCAAGCAAAGTAATGCTTGGGAAGTGAAGGCATCTGGGCGGTGGTAGTGTGTGGGGGAAGCTCCACGGCACTGCGCTGCAGTGGAGAAATGGGCAATGGAGCGGCCAGCTTGAGGGAAGGAGGCCGTTTTTCCTGTTTCCCTGTTCCTCACCTTTCCCTCATGCCGGCCTTTCCATTGCATGCAGCAGTGCCCAGGATCCATTTTGATAACAGGGGTCCACTAGGCCGCAATCTTTACACTGCAGGAGGGTAAGGGAAGGTTTTTCAGCACAGGAGCGTCATTTCGGCACGGCCCTCACCAACTGTCTCTGCCCATTCATGGCAGAGCAACTTCTCCGTCGCTGGGCATTAGCCAAGGTGTTGTGTGTGTGTGTGTGTGTGTGAGAGAGAGAGAGAACATCGCCGCCAGCCCTGGATAACTCTCCAAGGTTGGATCGTGCTCTCTCTCTCTCTCTCTCTCTCTCTCTCTCTCTCACACACACACACACACCCCTAGAGGTTGGAGCTTTCTTTCTTTCCTCCTTCCCCCCTCTCCCAGCCCACCTACCCCCGAATTCCCTCCCCAACCCTGCCTGGTGTTGAATCTGTGTCTTCCCAATCCTAGATCCAATCCTAACTGAAAGCAGTCCCATAATGCCCTGACAAATCTGTCTCAATCTTTCTGACATTGGCTTAATGAAATTCCCAACCCAGTTTCAAGGCATGCAAAGTCAGCAATATTTTACTACTACTAGCAAAATATTTTGGAACAGAAGTCCTATGGCTAGTTGTATAATCGGAGATGCGTTTTGGACATGCTAGCGGTACAAGAACTGTTAAGTTTGCATGAAGAGTCAGACGCGAAGAGCTTCAGCAAAGAGTTTATTCAGTGACTACAGCTCGAATGGACCCAAGTTGGCTTGGCTACTGCTGCTTCTTATAGCCTGCAGCCGTAGTTGCCAGCCAATGGGAGTGCAGGGTTTCTTCCCGCACTATTTAAACCAATACCATTTGACATTTTACAAGAACAGTTCAAATAAACCAATAACATTCAAACCTACATACATAACACCCCTCCCCACTAGGTTCAGTCCATACCAAACCCCAACCTATCTAATGTATTCCTTTAAATAGGTGGGGCTCTTACGTGCACGTTGAGACCTTCGTGGTTCAGAAGTTTTAACATTCTCACCCAGTGAGAGGGGAAATGTGTCTGCTGACATTTCCCTGTTGGGACTTCCTGTGAAAGGAGACCCTGTTAGAATGTTAGAATCTGGTCTCTCCTCCCAACCCATCTCCATTCCAATGTCAGCACCCAAGTCAGGTAGTGATGTGCAATCTTCCACTTCTAAGGATGGATCTTGGCATTGTGACAGGGTTCGGGATGGTTCCTGTCGTAATGGCTCGTTACACATGGGGGTGATTCTTGCTTGCTGATTTTCCTCCTGTTCCTTCCCTTCCCCCCTAGAAGTGACATCAGGTGAGGGACCCAGAGAGAGACAGGGGTGATGTTCCTGAGGGAACCTGGATCTAAGTTGGTCAATGTGCCTGCTCCAGAGGAGTCCATCCTCCGTTTGTACCCTGCAAGAACGAGGGCCAGTGATGTGAGTTATTTCAGCAGGAATCCACAGAGGTTCACCTATAAGGTTCTTAGCATATACAGAATCACCCACACTGAAAGTACGAACTTTGGAAGTGGAATCCAGTGGTGCGTTGGTGCGTAAGTGGGATGAAGGGTCAAGGGAAGACCTAAGTTTCCTACCCATCAACAACTCTGCTGGGGATAAGTTATTTGATGGGCTAGGAGTGATGTGCTGAACACTAAGAAGTTTTTCAAGCTTCTCAGTGATGTCCCCAGGACCCAGCTGCTGAAGCTTCTCTTTGGTAAAGCGTACCATGCGTTCAGCCCGCCATTAGCCGAAGGGTGCTCAGGGGCAGTGAGGGCATGTCTGATACCCTGTTGTGCTAGAAAGGATTCAAAAATGTTAGATGTGAATTGAGGGCCATTGTCAGAGACAAGGACATCTGGTAACCCATGGGTTACAAACAGTTTTCTGAGCTGCTTGATGACAGCATCAGTTGTGGTGGATGTCATGGAATTACCTCGAGCCATTTGGAATATGCATCTACTATAACCAGAAAAGTATGCCCTCTAGTAGGGCCTGCGAAATCAATGTGGATTCTAGACCACGGGCCCCTAGGACATTCCCATTCCTGTGTGGGGGCGTGAGGTGGGGCAGGCCTGACCACCTGGCAATTGGGACAAGATGCAACCCAGTTTTCAACCGTTTTGTCAATACCTGGCCACCATACATAACTCCTGGCCAATCCCTTCATCCTCACAATCCCAGGATGACCCTCATGTAACATTTCCAAGACCTCTTTTTGCAGTTTTGCAGGAATAACCACCCTGTTACCCCACAAAATACATCCTCTTAATACAGATAATTCAGTTTGTCTGGACTTAAAAGGTTGGGCAAGGTGAGGTAGATCTTGAAGAGGCCAACCTTTCTTAATCCAGCCTATAACAGGAGCCAATAAAGTGTCTTTGGCAGTCTCTCTGGCAATTTCAGCAGCATGAACTAGAAGCTTCGCAACAGTCTCTAGGAAAAAGGTGTGTGTTTCAGGTTCAAAGTCCACCTTGTGGCAAGGCAGTGGGCAACGACTCAGTGCATCAGCATGTGCAATGTCCTTGCCAGGTCTGTGAATCAGTTTGTATGAATAGGCTGTAAGAAATTCAGTCCACCTCAGCATTCTTGGTGACAGGATATTCTTGGTGACAGGATAATAGGTGTAGGTTTGTCTCCTGCCACAAAGCCTAACAAAGGTTTGTGAACTGTAACAATGGTAAATGACCTGCCATACAGATATTCATGAAATTTCTTGACAGCTGCAACAACTGCCAATGCCTCTTTGTCCAGTTGGCTATAATTCCTCTCTGCTTTGGAGAAAGTGCGAGAGTAAAATGCAATAGGGGCTTCCCTTCCACTGGGAAGCCTGTGCTCAAACCCCCCACTCCAAGGGGATGCATCACAAGTCAGTACAACAGGCAAATTCTCAGAGAATTGTATCAATACAGCATCAGATGTGATTAGTCTCTTAGTACTGTTAAATGCTGATTGTTCCTTCCTCCCCCAGATCCAAACAGACTTTTTGTCAAGCAATCGGTGCAAAGGTTCAGCAATGGATGCCTTTTGAGGTAGAAACATGTGATAAAAGTTAATGAGTCCAAGGAAGGCTTGCAAATCTGTTTTGCATTTAGGCTTAGGGGCTTCTTTGATTGCTTTAACCTTGGCATCAGTAGGGTGGATGCCATGCTTGTCAATCATGTAGCCCAGGAACTCAACCCTGTCTGTTTTAAGTGTGCATTTTTCTTCCTTGACTTTCAACCCCGCTTTTCTGAATCTGGTAAGGACTTCTCTGAGTCTTTCTTGAAGCTGTCATTTTCAGCAGAGATTAACACATCATCAAAGTAAGGCACTACCCCTGGCAGTCCTTGCAGCATTCTTTCCATAAGACTTTGAAAAATGCCTGGTGCCACGCTTACTCCAAATTGTAACCTTTTACATTTGAAGTCACCTCTGTGAGTCACAATGGTTTGGGCCTGTGCAGTGGCATCATCAACTGTTAGTTGTTGATATGCCTGGGCCAAGTCCAATTTGGCAAAAACTGTACCCCTGCCAAGTGAATGTAGCAGATGATGCACAACTGGTACTGGATATGCGCTCTGCTGCAGTGCGCATGGTTCAGTGTCCCCTTATAGTCTCCACAAATTCTTACTGACCCATCAGCCTTGACTGGTGTGACTATGGGTGTCTCCCATCTGGAGTGGTCAGTGGGCTCTAAAACCCCTTGAGCAATTAACTTATCTAATTGTGCATCAATTTTTTCCTTTAAAGCAAATGGAACTCTCCTGGGCTTTAAACGAATTGGGGGCACCTTGGGATCTAGGTTGAAAGTGATAGGGGTCCCCATATACTTGCCCAGTCCTTCATTGAAGACCTCTGGAAACTCAGACTTCAAGGCCTCCTCCCATTCAGAGTTGCTCACGTGATTGATGCCAGTCACCTCGATGCCTAGTGGCTTGAACCACTCAAGTCCCAGCAAGCTTGGGCGATCCTTGTCCACGATGGTCAGAGGCAAACTTTTGGTGTGGCCTTTAAACTGCACGTTGAAATCTCTTGCTCCAACTACTGGAATCTTGTTCCTTGGTAGTCTTTAAGAGTCAGTGCTTGCTTCTGGAAATGTTTCTTCTGAATGTTGGGAAGTAGCCTGTGAATAGTGTCCCATGACACCATAGATAAATAAGAGCCTGAGTCCACTTCCATTTGGCAAGGCCTTCCTTCAATGAACACCTTCACGTGTACTTTTCTGCTTCTCAAGGGTGAAGAATGACCAATAGAGATTGTTTGGTGAGTTTCATTCTTCCCATTTGCTTCTGCATTGCCCCATCTTTTCAGGAAGTTGTTGGGCTTAAAATCTTTTCAGGAAATTTCTTCCTACTAGGTGGAGTTCTGGATGATTTGCAGACTCTGGCTAAATGACCCCTTTTCTCACAACGTAGGCAGATGGTGTCTAAGAACTTGCATTCAGTGCGGGATGCCCCCCACAGCCTCTGCAATAATATTCTTGCCTTTTTCTCCCAGGGTCTTTCCTTTTCTTCTCCATTCTGAGTCTAAAAATCCCTCCTCCACCTCTGAATCAGAGTCTATTTGTTAGCAATGGGTTGTTGTGGATTTTTCCACATCAGAATGGCTTGAGGCCTGGCTTGAGGCCTTGTTAATCTTTTTCATGGCGCGCAGCTGAGGACTTGGTGGCTTCTGCTGAAACAGCTTCTTCAATGGCCTCTTTAAACGTGATCTTAGGTTTCATTAACAGTTTGCTTTGCAAGACCTTATATTTGAGGCCTAAAACAAACCGATCACGCATGGCCTCTTCTAAGTTGGTAAAGTCACAAGCACCCCCAATGTCCCTTAAACTTGCCACGAAGTCATTAACATTCTCGCTTCCCCTTGATCCCGACGGTAAAATTCGTGTCTCTTAATGAGGCACGATACTTGTGGGGCATAATGGGCCCTTAAAAGCTTCTCGCGATCAGGCCATTCCATTACCTTCAGTTCTGCAGCTCCCTTCTGCCGCCATCGGGAATGTCGGTGAGGTCGTTTCCTTCCAGGTACATCTGGAAGCGATCCGCATACTATTCCCAGTCTTCCGCCGCCGGATCGAACGGGGCTGTGGGGGTGTTCAGCACAGCCATCTCGCTCTTCTGCTTGTCTTTCGCGTCATCTTCTCTTCAGGGAAATCCCATCCTCGTCGCCAGTGTTAAGTTTGCATGAAGAGTCAGACGCGAAGAGCTTCAGCAAACAGTTTATTCAGTGACTACAGCTCGAATGGACCCGAGTTGGCTTGGCTACAGCTGCCTCTTATAGCCTGCAGCCATAGTTGCCAGCCAATGGGAGTGCAGGGTTTTTCCTGCACTATTTAAACCAATACCATTTGACATTTTACAAGAACAGTTCAAATAAACCAATAACATTCAAACCTACATACATAACAAGAACAACAGGCTTGCCTCTGGTCACTTGTCATCTTTCATCACAGCTTTTTCTTTTTCAACATTTGCCCTCTCCATTAGTGCTTTGTTTTTTGAGTTCCTCCCTTTCCCGCACCTTTTATTTCAAAATCAACTGCTCTTCAGGCTTCCCAAGGCAAAAAAAGGAGAGGAAGCCATCCCAATTTCACTTAGAAAGAAGGAACGTATACATATAAGGCAGTCACTGCAGTCTCTTGTTTTATATACAGCAACCCTGTTTTCCTTATTGTAGTATGCAAGCATAATAATAAACAACTAGGTTTTTTTGATTATTTCTAAGTTTCCTCTTACTTGACAGTTTAAATTATTGTCCATCCCATCTCAACTCCAGTGCTGAGTAAGAGAGATAACTGCCCAGGACTTAGTCACCTTCTCTATCTATATATCACAGGACAGAATTAAACACACTATTGTAGGATTGGTATAGTTTTAAACCATGCTGAATAAAGAGTTCTGCTTTTGTATTGTTTCAGTGGAAACTTCCCATCAGTGCAGCAGGGAGACCTTACGTAGCAGAGCCCATACAACTGCTAATTCAAGAACACAAAAGCCCTTTATCACATTATACATTTTTCTAAGACTTTGCATCACCATATTCTGTGGGGCTTATTTAAACCCTGCATTTTTGTATTAAACAATGCACACCAAAAACTCTGCCTGGCAAAATATTCTTAAAGAGTCAGGCAGAAAAGTATTTCATGAAAATGAGAACATGAAAAGTAGAACTTACCTGCAACTTTCTTCAACACTGCAATTGCTGGACATTCTAGTTGACGAATTTGCTGTCTTGCAGCGTCCTCAAAGGTTTTGAAATTGACAAACCCTGGAAGTTCTCTGCCACGGGATATATAGTTAAAATTCCCAATTCCTCCACACGTAAAGCTATTTACTGCAAAATAGTTTACTTTATTTTACAAACATCTGTATCATTCAACAAGAACAATTATAGAATCTAAAATATCAGCATAAAACATATCTTTATTTATTTATTTATTTATATTTGAACTTGTATGCCGCCCCATCTCCGAAGACTCGGGGCGGCTCACAACTCACAACTATCAATAATACTCAACATCTCACAAATTCAACTCAAAAGATCCCATTATAAAAAGCAAAGCATATCCCACAGCAACTTTTCCATCTCTTGATTATCAAATACCAATGAAAAAGAACCCTCTGTTGCTTTATAGAATTTCAGCAGCAAAGGAATTAGGCAAGTCTCTGGACCGAAACCTTCCACAGATTTCAGACGGCCCCAAGAAAAGACTGTATCCTATCCCATGACTCACAGTTTATCTCACAAAACAAACAGAATAATTCTAAACTGCCTAATTTAACACAGCTGTATCATTATAGGCTTTATAAATGACCTGTGCTTTCAATTGGGCTTAGAAGCTTATTGGCAATAATATCAGGCATTGCAAAAATTGGTGTTATAATAGCTGGATTCATGTGACAGCAATCTGGCCACAGCATTCTGTACCCCAGCAAACTTTGGCAATTGTCTTGGAAAAGATTCTGGATGTTAATGTTCAAAAAGTATCTGGACAGTTCTGGCCATAATATGCACAGCAGGATTTTAAAATTTCTTCCTTGCTTCTCTTATTGGCCATACCTCATCTATGACTAGAAAGAGAATGGCCCTTTCTGCTTTTATTCATTGGTTTATTTATGTCATATGGTGTAACACAGGCCTGTCAAGCTGGTGGCCCGTGGGCCAGATGCGTCACACATAGGCCACACCCTCCACAAAGGCAAAAAAGTCACAATACGTCATGATACATCATGTGACATGATTGAGTTTGACACCCATGGTGTAACAGAATACAGCATTAATGCATAATAGTCACAAAACAGCATATAAAATGTGTATCAAAATATAAAATACCTCAATAGTGAAACACAGTGGTATCTCGGTACCTGTTGGTAATTCATTCCAGAAGATGCAACAAATACTAAAATTGACAGGTACCGAGAAAACCACATGACTTACCACGTGACCCTCTATTTATGCTGGAAGAAATAGTGAGTCACAGGGTGCTGACATCAGCAAGTTCTTCCTTGTGCATTGACTACTGGGAGAAAGACAATTGCTAGGACAAGATTTCTGCTTCAAAACATGTCAAATACGGAGTTTGATGAATTTTGAAGCAGTTGAGTGCCGAAGTCTGGCTGTATTTTAAAAATGCATAATACAAATGATGAATAAAATTTAAACTATGTATGAGAAGTTACTAAAGCAGCTAAGGCCATGCCTGGATAACTAGATCATATAGCTATTGTACAGCAGTGTCCTCAAGATGAGGTAGTTTTTGCAGGGATCCATGGAACTTTCTGAGGGGGCAATATACATTGCAACATGATTTGTGGAACATTCCCACCATCACAGTTAGAATTATCAACCAACAGCCTCCCCCAAATATGTATTTCCAATATTGGCACCTGCTATGCTTGTTTTGAAACCGGTTGAGTACTGTCCAGTTTTCTGTGAAAAACCAAAGCCAGTGATGGGTTCTTCTCGATCAAACACTATATTAAACAGATTTGGGTTAGAAGTTGCCCATTCCCTTGCATCATACTATCTCAATGTCAAAGTCTTCTCTGACTAATTTGTTTCCATGGCAGGTTCCAAGAATTGACCCTCATTATTTGATCTTCACAATTTTCGTGCATAGGTAAAAATCAGATTGCCTCACATTTCTGCCACTCCTTTTTTCAAGGCTGATCGTCTTCTAAGCTGTGAATGAGGTATGTTAGATTGAACCAGTAGCCATTTGGAAGGTGGTAATTTAATATTTCCTGATATTAGCCTTATGGTGTGATAAAGCTGGGTGTCCATTGCTTGTCTGTGATCAATATTTAACCATACAGGGCTGCAATATTCAGCCGTCAAACATACCAAAACAAGAACTGATGTCCTAAGTGCTATAGCACTTGTTCCCCAGCTGGTGCCAGAAAGTTTATGTAGAGTATTGTTCCTGGATTTTATTTTATTCATGGATTTCATGGATTTTATTTTCTTAAGTTCCTAGAAGGAATCACACACTTGATACCGTGTTTCCCCGAAAATAAGACCTACCCCGAAAGTAAGACCTAGCACTATTTTCTAAACCTGCCCTAATATAAGACCTACCCCGAAAATAAGACCTAGTGTAAATCTCCAGTTCCAGGAAGACTTTTCAGGGAGCAACCGTGCACCCGCGAAACACCCCCCCCTACACACTCACACCCACTATTTGGCACCATAAATATATAAGACCTACCCCGAAAATAAGACCTAGTGTGTTTTTGGGAGCCAAAAAAAATATAAGACAGTGTCTTATTTTCGGGGAAACACGGTAGTTCCTACTTCTCAGTTTTGGAAGAAACTTAATCCAGTTGAGTAATACTCTGTACCTGAAGAACCAATTCAATTCACCAATTCAAGCTTCTACTCATGTTGAAACAAAGCAGCCACTAACAGAAAAACACATAATTGAATTGAGTTTACCTTCAGTATTTTTATTAATTGTATCTTGCCATTCATTAAATGCCTTTCGAATATCTGTAATTGTTCTTCCGTTGGTTAAATATTTTACATCCTCTTCTCCTTGTACAATTTTTAAGAGGTCTTCATTAAAAGCCTTGATTTTCTGGGGGGGGAAATGTAAAGTAATATAATTTTAAAAATCAGATTGCCAGCTAAAATGGTAATACAAACTACATGTTCCAGAAGGATAGTTACTCTCCATGCAATTTCCAGGAGCCTTAAATATAAAAACCTGGGTATAAAGTTCTGAGAGATCAGTCCTGAAGGAATTAGAATAGCTCAGGAAGTCCCAGACGCTTTGCTATAAGGCTGGCAAGCAATTAAGCGGCTGCTGCTGGTTGGGGTTTGTGAGAATTGCTGAGGCTGGGGTTGGGTTTTTGTTTTTTTGCATTTTTAAGCAGTTATCTTTTGTATTTATGATTTCATTAAGTTTAAAAAAACATGAATAAAAGGAAACAAGCAAGAAAAAAGAAAGTAGAAAAAAGAATCAGGTAGCAAGCAAAGTAACTTGGAAAAAAAAGAAAGAAAAGAAAAAATGGCTTCCAACTTTTTTCATAAGATAAAAAACATACCCAACTTATATACCCAAAACTAATAATGTCTATATTACTTTTATACCTTATATATAACTTATATACCCAAAACTAATAACGTCTACATTACTTTTATAATTCCATATAATTATAATCATCAATTCCCAGAATCAAATTGCATTTGATTTTCTTGCAAAAAAGTCAAAAAGTGGCTTTGTTAACAATTCATCACTGCCTCTTACAGTGCAACCAGATACTTCTTCATCACTCAATTCATCAGCTGATTGGGGAAACCTCTTTTCCATAATTCGCTCATGATTGACAGTCTGGAGGGCAGATGGATTGATTTCATGTTTCCTCCTTAAATCTGGAAGAATAGCCATCCCACCAACAATTTATTACTTCTGGCGAGAAAAATGGTGATTTAACCATCACCAAAGGAAGGCAGTGTCCAGCACTTTTAGCTTACCCTTTGATTTCCTTTTTTCCCTTCCTTACTCTATATAAGTATTAGTTTTTACTTTTGTTTTTTAAAACTCACTCTCTCTATGTTTTTGTGTATAAAGATAAGTCCACAAAGTGATACTTTTTATTATTTGAAAGGATTCAAAGATGTTTTTTTATGTCAAAGTTTATGAAATTTTTCAGAAAAGACTAATGTAGAAAATTTAAAAAAAAGAGTAAATTGAGATGGAGAAGAATAAGTAGCCATTTTGCAGTTCTTTAATTGTGATTTGGTCTTGTTTCCTGGTACTCGGCCATCAATAATTCCTCAAATTCCATGCACCAATTGCCCTCCATCCCTCCCCGAAATTCATATCACTCTTCAAAGCCAAGAACAAACCAGGAACAGAAAATAAATATGCAAGTATTTCAGTTTGCCCAACATTGTGACAAGCTCCTGATGATGCAGGTGTGTATTTTGGCCAATTTATACACATAATACAACAGTAAGTGCTTAGCAACAATACTGACTGATTAACAAGGGTACAATTTGCTTCGTATATATAATTAACCTTACTTCTGCAAAAAAATATTTCTTGTCCTCCAAGGATTCAGGAACACCTTCACCACACTTCTTTAGTTTTTGATGAGTTTCATCAAGGCTGGTTACTATTTGCTGTTCTAAAGTTGGCAGTGTTTTCTGCAACAACAACAAAATTAACTAAACAAAATGTGTAAAATTAGAATCCTTTTGCAAGTTCACAAATGTTAAATATTGACAGAACCATTCATCTGACATTTTGCAGTAGGAACCTACCAATTTTAGCAGCTGCCAAGTGATATAACAATATTCACACACACACACACAAACACACACACAAAATCCTGGTTCTAGGAATCCCTCTTACAGTATGAATCAGATGCCTAAGGATAGAAATACGCATATGTTGCCATTATGTATTTGTTAGATCCCGTGGAAGTATTCAGGACACCAACGTTCTGATACAGCTTTTTATTTCTCCATAGACATACAGGAAAAAGAACTCTTCGTGGAAGAAACCATGGCAGCCTTTATAGCCGGCTGGCTGCTCGTGGCTTGTGTCCAGTGACAGCTTGTTGAATTTCCTACTGCCGGGGAATCCTCCAATCACGCTAAGTATGCTAATACCTAACAGTATTGTCTTACGAGTGCAGCTTAAGTAGGATGCAAATTTGCCCACCAAATGCCTTATCCTTTCTACAAAAAGAGCTAATTGGGATTCTGATGATACATCTAAACACAGCCCAATCAGAACCATGGTGTGAAATTGCACATGTAACACAATATCTTTCATCTTCGACCTGAAATGAATGGAGAGTTCCTTACCTGAATGTGTTTAATGAGCTCTTCCGTAAGTCTTTTTGCCAGAAATGGGATGGTAGCTCTGCCTTCTTCCAAAAGAAGGCTGTGGGAGATCAGAGTGAATAAAATTCAAGAACTCAGTAAAATTGAAATTATCATTTGTATCATCTCAGTGTTCCTCAGTGTCTTTCAGATGAACTGGGATTACATGCTCTGTAGCTAAAGTATGAGGTCACATAATTTGGTGATAATTTGAAACGAAGAGGGGAGTAAGCATCAGTCACTAACTAGAAGTGCTAAAGCACATGAGAGAAAAATATCTCAGCCCAGTTCACACATGAAACTTCACCAGTCTTTAGTTTGTATACAGGCATATTCATAGAGACACACACAAACTATGATGTATAAAGGAGCACATTTTGCAAAACCATGTTCAAGAATTACTTTCTAAATCCCACCTGAAACATTTGTGCTCTTCAAAAAATTCTCTCTCTTTCTTGATTGCATCCACCAAGCTCTGATTTTCAGTGAGGTCAACCTGCCCACGACATTTAACAATCATGTATCCCTTTGTCAGAGGCACTCTTTGATTCCGGACTATATCAATGGTCTCGTTCTCAGTTCCTTCGTCAATCAAATCAGGCTTGGTTAGAACACCTATGAAATCATTGATGGAAAAGAAAGACATGCTCATTTATACTTGAGAAAGGCTGGGGCTTAATCTAATGAAGGCTGCTTCATTCCTGAACCACATTCAGCGTGAAAAAATTAGTGTCCCTAAACACACACACCACCAAGTAGCTATTTATTTTTCCCTCACTGCTGGCTTTGAAGAAGTGGGCTTTCAAGTAGCTTTACTGGCTGTAAAGCACCATTTCCGAGGCCATTGTAACTTTCAATGGTCATTAAATGAGCAGCTGTAATAAGGCACCACTCCTCCATGATGTGATCGAGGAGGAGGCCACGGACCTGGCTTGCATCACCGAGACCTGGTTGGGGCCGGAGGGCGGAGTCCCTCTGGTTGACATCTGCCCCCCAGGTTTTCAGGTGTTGCACCGGTCACGACCCCAGGGAAGGGGGGGTGGGGTGGCTATTGTTATTCGGGAGACCCTGTTTCCAAGGGAGGTCCCTGCCCCGCAGATAGGTGGGTGTGAGTCCCTCCTCCTGAGATGCAGGCCTGCAGGTCAGTTGGGCGTGCTGCTTACATACCTGTCCCCCAGCTATGTTTCAGCTGCTCTGCCTGGGCTGCTTGATGCCGTCTCGGGAGTGGCGGTGGAGTTCCCAGAGCTTATAGTTCTGGGTGACTTTAATCTGCCTTCCCTGGGATTGGCGTCGGGTTTGGCCCAGGAGTTCATGGCTTCCATGGAGGCCATGGGCCTGACCCAGATAATAGATGGCCCGACTCATGAGGTGGGTAACATGCTCGACCTGGTTTTCGTCTCTGAGCAGTGGCGGAGTGGTCTAGGGGGTGGTGATATAACTATCCACCCCGTTTCATGGTCAGACCACTATCTCCTGCGGCTGGTCTTCCCTCAAGCTACCCCACACCGCTGGGATGAGGAGCCACCTAGATGGTTCCGCCCCAGATGCCTGATGGACCCTGATAGGTTCCAGGCAGAGCTGGGGTTTTTTCCTACATCCCTTACCCACAGCCCTGCCGAGGTCCTTGCGGCTACCTGGCAACAGTCGGCTGCAGGGGCTCTTGACAGGGTTGTCCCCATCGCCCCTTACTGCTGGGATCCCGTCAGCTCCCTGGTATACCGAGGAGCTCCAGGAGATGAAGCGTCGTAGAAGGGGACTGGAGAGCAGGTGGAGGGCGACTCGCTCTGGATCTGACTGAGCCCAGCTAAGAGCCCATATTAGGACTTATCTTATAGCGGTGGGGGCGGCGAGATCTTATTTCTCCGCCCTCATAGCATCCGCAGATAACCGCCCAGCCACCCTGTTTGGGGTTACTTGCTCCCTCCTCCAGTTGGGGGGGGGTGGCGGACCCGTTGCGGGGCAGAGCTGAGGAATTTAATCAGTATCTGCAGGATAAAATCGCTCAGATCCGGGAAGGGTTATGCTCGGACTGGCAGTGGCCTGAGGATGGGGATGCGAGTGGTTTGGCCAATGTGATCTGGACTGAGTTCGATCCTGTTTCTGAGGATGAAGTGGACAGGATTGCGTGGCTGAGTTCCACCACATGTTTATTGGACCCGTGCCCTTCCTGGTTGGTTTATGCCTCCAGGAGGTTACGTCGGCTGGCTCAGGCAGTGGTCAATGCTTCGTTAAGGGAGGCTATTCCCTGCGCGCTTTGAAAAGCTGACCTCCTGAAGAAGCCTGCCCTTGACCCAGCTGCGTTGAACAACTTTCGTCTGGTCTCCAACCTTAAGCTTTTTAGCGAAGGTTGTTGAGAGTAATGGTGGCTCAGCAATTCCCACTTTTCCTGGAAAGCGGACTACCTGGATCCATACCAATCGGGCTTCCGGTACAGCACGGAGACAGCATTGGTCGCTGATTGATGATCTCTCGGCTTTGGGGTGAGTTATCACCAGTATGCTGATGATACTCAGCTATACATTTCCACCCCAGGCCACATCAGTGATGCTCTCTCTGTGATGTCCCATTGTCTGGAAGCTGCATGCGGATCTGGATGGACAGGAACATGCTTCACTCAATCCAGCCAAGACAGAGTGGCTGTGCATACTGACATCTCGGTCCAGTTTGGAGGTTCCATCTTTGGTCATGGGGGAGGGTCTTCCTGGACTCACGGCTCAAATTGGAGGAGCAGGTGGGGGGCCGTGGCCAGGGCCTTTGACCAGATCCGGCTGGTTCGCCAGTTATGCCCATTCCTGGACCGAGATGCCCTCACAGACATCTCAGGCCCTCTCTCCCGCCTCTCTGCAACGCTCTCACCTTGGACTGCCCTTGCGTACCACTCAGAGGCTTCAACTGGTGCAGAATGCGGCCATGGGGTTGTGATGGGAGCTTCCCGATACTCCCATATTACACCCTCCTGCCGGCCTGCATTGGCTTCCGTTGCCCTCGGGTGAGATTCAAGGTTTTGGTATTAACATTCAAAGTCCAACAGGGCATGGGTCCAGGCTATGCAGAGAACGGCTCCTCCCAACATCAAATACTAACCGCCCTGTCTGGCTCACAGGTGGGGTCTCCTTGGGGTGCTGTCTGACCACAATGTCACTTGGTGGCGACCGGAGAGGGCCTACTCTGTGGTGGCTCCCACTGTGGAATCTTCTTCCGCTGGAGCTCCGTTGGCCCCTACTCTGTGGTGGCTCCCACTTGTGGAATCTTCTTCCGCTGGAGTCTTGGCCCCCCCATTCGCATTCCTTCCCATGATTTGAAAACTTGGCTTTTTACAATCTGGGCTGTGCTGATTCTCTTGGGTTGGGGTTATTTTAACTAGGGTTTTAAATTTTAATTCGCTTAATTTGTTTAATACTTTCTTAATTACCCCGATCTTAGCACCTTCCGCCATGATTTGAAAAACTTGGCTCTTTTACAATCTGGGCTGTGCTGATTCTCTTGGGTTGGGGTTATTTTAACTAGGGGTTTTTAAATTTTAATTCGGCTTAATTTGTTTAATACTCTTTTAATTAATTTATTTATTGTTG
Organism: Naja naja; assembly: GCA_009733165.1. Lineage (NCBI taxonomy): Eukaryota > Metazoa > Chordata > Lepidosauria > Squamata > Elapidae > Naja > Naja naja. The sequence goes on from CM019152.1 coordinate 5,253,230, forward strand.
CATTTTAGTTGTAAGCACTTGAGTCCTTTTTGGAGAGGGGGTGGCATATAAGTCGAATAAATAAATAAATAAATAAATAAATAAATAAATAAATAAATAAATATATTGAAAATTAAAAAGGGTTCACAAACTTTTAAGCACCACAGTAGCTTTTCCCTCTAGAAATATCTGCTGTTTTCCTTTTCCAACTCGAAAGGTAAATTTTGAATAATTCATTATTTAAAAAAACAAATTCCCAAATATTTGATCTTTATAATAATGTTAAACACTTTTTACTATGCTTATTAGGTGAATCTGGTTTCCCCCATTGACACTGCATGTTGGAAGCTGGCTGGGATGGTTGCAAATACTGATCATATGATCCCCCAAGACCCTGCAACTGTTGTAAATAGATGCCAGTTGACAAAGGTCTGGCTCACATGACCATGGACCCTAAAATAGTCGTAAATGTGAGAACTGGACATGTCATTCTTTTCAATGCTGTCATAAGTTCTTGTAGTACTCAGAAAATAGCTACCCCTGTAGCAGCACACACAGTAATTTGGGGGGCAGGGAGGTTGGGTTTGCTCACATAACACCTTAGTTCTGTGGCCTGCTTTGACTTCCATTTTCTTTCCAGATGCAATTCAAGCTGCTGGTCATTACTGTTAGCACCCTGTATGGCACAAAGCCAGATTATCTGCAGGGCCACCTTTCCTTAATGATACCTACCTGTTCTACCAGATCAAATAGGGTAAGCACATTCCTAGTCCCTTCCCATAAATATTGCCATCTTGTGGGAGCTTAGAAGTGTGCCTTTTCCATGGCAGCCTATGGAACATTCTGCCTCCTGAAGTTCAGCACACTTCAATCTTCCTAGCTTTTGGTACATCTCTGAAGCCCTAGCTTTTCCCCAAGTGTTGTTTTTGTTGTTTGTTTGTTCTTAGTTTTTATCATTTTAATATGCTTTTATGCTCTTTTATTCTTTAAAACCTGGTTGTTCTTACAGGCTGGGCTGGACTGACCTGTGGGGGAGGGTGGGATTTTAATTGGTTTTTTACTGTTGGATTTGGCTTGTTAGGTTTAATCTTTCTTTTAAATTATTTATTGTTCTATGTTTTTATCTGTGAGCTGCCCTGAGTCCTTTCGGAGAGTGGTGGCATACAAGTCCAAGTAATAAATAAATAAATATATAAAATAAAAATAAATAAAATTTAATTGGGAGGCTGCCAGAACTGGCTATAAGAAGGTAGCTATATAAATGTTTTAAATAAATAAAAATAAACTTCAAACATTCACTAAACAAATGGTTGTAATTTCAGGGTAATCTGTATGAGCATATTAGAAATATACAGCTGTCAACATCCAGAGCTTGAGGATCCAAAAAAAAAAAGTCCAGGATCATTTCATGTCTGAAAAGCTCATTGTTTATTGAATGCATTGCGTGATAATGGCGAGGTAGAAATAATTCTGAAATTCTCAGGCACCAGTTCACAGTATTGAACAATGAATTTCCCAGCCCAAATCTCATGTTTCCATGTAGACCATGTAAACAAGTTCTCTTTATTGTGGGAACCATCTGCCTTCTTCTTCACACCTGTTAAGATGTCCTTGAAAACTTTCCAGACTCACAAACTTCAGTGGAACTGTAGAAGTTTTGTTTCTCCAACTAACCCATGTAATCAACATCTCCCAACTCTAATGACAAGTTGAAATGAAGAGACACATTGCTGCCAATGTTTCATTCTTGACGACTGCATCGATAACCAGAAATTTACTAAAATCAGACTTCCAATAACTTTTTAAAAAGTAAAAAAAACCTTAATTTCTAATAAAAAATGTTTACAGTAATATCCTACAGAATTTCATGAGTAGAAAAAATATTTTAATGATCTCATTAACTTACCAAGTGTTCTCTCTCCTTTGGGATCTACTGTTTGAGCCATTTTCAATGCCTCTGTAGTAGCAATATCAACATTACTTGGAACCACAACCAAATTGATGGTTTCTTGTTTGGTAATATAACTCTTAATTAATTTCATGATCTGTAATTAAATTGCATTTTATGTCAGGCATAGGTAGAGGATAAAATTATTTTCAATGAAGCTGGAAAGAAGAAATAATTTATTCTATCAAGGCTACCATAACTATGCATAAATGTATTATGTATAATGAAAGTATTATGTAATGTATAGTATATAACCTGCAACTTACTTTAACCTGCACCTGACAAATTTTGTTTCACAGATGCTGCTTCTATGTGGAGCATTCAATATCTGTGAAGGAGCAACAATGTGTCTGTCTACTTTATCCAGATATTGAGTAACCTCTGTCCAGAGGCTTATATATCAAGAGCAGGAAGCCTAAGCAGGCGAACACTATGGAGTTCCATACATCTGGATATCATGATTACTAGTTGGGAATATTATTCAGTTCCATTGGCATCCCAAGACGCATTAAATAGACTGCGTAAACTCAATATAATTTCTGGAATCCATTCATTGAATAAAGATCAACTAAAGGGAAGATAAATTCTATAGATAGTCCTCGCTTAGGGACCACAACTGGGACAGGCAACTTGGTCATTAAGTGCCACCATCACTAAGCAGAAACTCATGTGATCACAAACACTTAAAACCTTAATTCTGATTTGGTCTGTCTGAACAGTCACTCAGTGAAACATCACATGAACACAACTTAATTGTTTTACTTCTGTGTCTCTATTAATTCTGCTTGTCATAAGCCAGTTGCAAAGCACACAAATGGTGATCACGTAGCTGCAGGATGCTGTGATAAATGCATCTGTAGCAAAGCTATATGTTTTACACCATCTTATCTTCAAATGGTCACTAAATGAGGCAATCAGTAATGGAGGACTACCTGTACATCTCATTTCTGAAACGTGTAAAGATCTTTCCTAGCAGAAATTAGGAGTAAACAATGCTGTCATATCTTCATGCCCCCAATTCAGTTGATAATCAGATACCTATCACACTACAAAATCTTTTTTACTTTACCTGATCGCCAATGTCTTGTGGTTGTTCTTTTATAGCCACTCTTACAATTCCTGGAAGATCAATTAAGGTGAGATCTGGAACATCTGGAGAACTAATTTCCAGGGTAATTAATTCTTTGCTAATACCCAGTCCTTCACCAGCTATTGTATTCTGGGCTATATTGTGTGAGGCAAAACAAAGCAGCAGATTCAGTTATGGGAAACTCTTTATACAGAGTAGTTTTATCAAACCACCATTTGTTTTAAAAGACCTCTGAAGAAAACAGACTAGCATATATTTTTAAACAGGTTTCCTGTAATAGTTTCAAATATGGAGGTACTTCTGTGTATTCGAATGTAAATATTTCGAGACAGCATGCTAAAATCATTTCATAACACACACCTTTTAAATTTTATAATGTGATACATAGATAATACAATACTAAATTTTTTAAAAGCCTAGCTGGAAAGCTGTGCAAGTATTTAATAAATATTACTAGAGGGACTTCCTTACTCAGCTAACATTTTCTGCAGTATTATTTCTGTTTTCATAGCTATTATGAGATGATCTACCCAGAACAACTTGGGAAAGCAATGCTAGCTAGCATTTATTGTATTCATAGCAAGGTTGAAACATACTGTATGCTTAATTTATTGTTAAAAACCAGGATATTAGTGCCAGGCCAGTGAAAAAGCAGAATCAAAAATAAAGCATAATTGTGCTACAATTAAAAGGAATTACACAAGGAAAGTAACAAGAAAAAAATATATCTTCTAACATGGATAGAACATCAAAATATTCCATTCTAAACTATTTAAAATGTAAACCCTCTCACAACTCTCTCACAATCTAAACATGCTTTTGGCAGCTTGATTAAACTTGATTCTAGTCCTTTCAGTTTCAATCTTGGTAATCTCTCATTTTACATTTTTAAATTTCATAGAATAGAATCTGTTATTTCCTAACCCAATTACACCCCCCCCCTCCACTGCAAAAAATATAGCAAATGTTTTCAAGGGTGTGGTAGCCACTGAGTTTCCCTGGATGACACTAGAAGCTGGCAGCACACTGCAGCCTGGTGGAGGGGCCTCCTATCCCATGAGAGTTTCCCTGGATGACACTAGAAGCTGGCAGCACACTGCAGCCTGGTGGAGGGGCCTCTTTTGCTATCCCATGAGCTCATCTTCTATTCATCCTCTTATCTGTTGGGATGGGGATGGGACGTCTCTGATTTTCCAGGTGTACAGGTGATATCATTTACTAACATCACCACTAACTTCAAGGATTGGTTGAGGGGTTATGCCAATGTGATTGAAGGGTTTCACCCATGTGGATCTATTCTCCAATCCCAATGCTGTATCTATGCTGTTCTTTTCTGCTTGTGAAAATGGTATAAAAGAATAAACACTGCCCAGGCAGTCAGACATCTTTGGACACTGAAATGACTGGTTATTGAATCCCCACAAATGGCCGAACAGGGACAACAACCCTCCAGGGTAGGCAACAGCCAAGCATTACTGCCGTCTGAAATAGACCCCACGGTGCACCATCGTCCCAAGGGACCCCTTCAGTGGTAAGTATGGGTTGCAATCTGTCTCAGCATCAGCAGAAACATGTTCAGGAACTTAAATTCCTGTTACATGAATCAGGTGCAAAAGTACCTGAGGCTCACATAAATAAGCTGATTGAGGAGATAGATAGGAAATCATTGTCCCTGGTACCCTGAGCGCAGGACGCTCAGGTTGCAGGATTGGGTAAAGATAGGGCATACCTTACATCTTGAACCCAGGGCTCCTGTTCAAATATTACATAGATGGTTTCAATGCCATCAAGCAGTGGAAACATCTGGCTCTGATGTCTCAGCAAAATAATAATTGATTATAAGCCCCACCCCTGATTATGATCAGGTAAAATTGTCACTCAAAAATCTTCTCTAATTGGACTTTCAGCTCCTTCTGAGCAGGCTAAATTTTTGATTCTCCAAAGCCATTGTACACCCCCATAAGGAAAATATTAAAGGAACAATTAGAAAAGGGGAATTCAAGCTAGAAACCCAAGACAGAGACACATAAATTTATTTGTTTAAATTTTTATGTTTAATCTTTTTGATTATTTAGTGTTTAAAGAGATAGAACAATGGATGTAACTAGAATACAGGCAACTGCTCTCTTCTGATGCACTGGATGGCAGAATTGAAAGTGGAAGGCATGCCCTATTGAGTTCAATAGTCCACAATTAGCTCTGCTGTTCAGAAGCATGGAATGAGACACAGATCTGTTAGGAAGCCCCTCCATACAGTACAATGGGGCTGTTCAAAGGAAATATGGTTAATTTAGACTGTTATATGTTAGGAAGAACTAAGAGAAGAAGAAAATGTTTACTATTCTTTTCATGATGTGATTTTCATTAAAACTTCTTAGATGTGTATGTATAATAATGTATAATAATTGCATGCAGAATAGAGCTTAGCTGTGTATGTATAATAATGTAAATAAGTGTATGCAGAATTGAATAGGATTGAATTGAAGAAAATATCCTTTACCTGTGTATAGCCCTAATTGGAATTGCTGAAGTTCAAAATAAATTAATTGTAACATGTTTGGCAACCAGAGAATTAAATTGGCTTTTTGGATTGGACTTAGAGTTGTGGGAGGCAGATAGGCAGTGGTTCGGGCCCACAATCACCTTTGTGATTGGAACAGCTCCTTAAGTTCTCCCAATGCTCTGAGAACAAACTACAGGTTTAAAAAAAATGTGGAAATTTAAAGGGACAAACCCTCCCCAGGTCTGGAAATGTGTGTGTGAGAATGTGTCTGTATGTAATCATTTCCAGCCCTGGAGGATGAGATCCTCTACAATGGAGCTTATTGGCTCTCAGAAAAGAATTGTAAATATGCAAGCCATATGATTACAGTGTAAATGTGTGAGTATGTTGATAGTAAAAAGGTGGTATAAATGTTTGTGTGTTGACCCCTATCCCAGATTGAAAGGAGAGTAAGAAAGAGTGTGAGAAAGGTCCGGACCTGAGAAAGATAGGATTATTTTGTGTGTGTATTTGTGTGTGCTTTACTCATGATGAAAATTATTTGTGTGTGATTTATTGGTGAAAAGAATGTTGAGTGGAAAAATGGATGAGATTTATTTTAAACATTTCCCCCCCTTCTTGTCCTCACTGGTTGTTGTAGGGGTGGAGGCAGGAGGAGGGGGGAGAATGAGGCTTTTGATCACTTTAACAATTTTTCTCTGCTTTGAGTTTTGCCTTGAAAAAGGCGAGGTTAGAAAATAACTTTTTTATAGGTTACATAGCTTCATCTCCTGATTTTTTAGAGATTTTCACACAAAGGAGCCTCAGATAGATAGGCTGAGATTGGCAAATTGCCTGGAACGTTATCTGTAAAGGTGGCTCGGTTCCCAGGTGGGCAATTTGCCTGGATCTTTGAAGATGACTCCGTTCCCAGGTTCAGCAAAGGGAATCAAAATTTAAAACTAGCTGCACTTTGTACATGCTCTTAATCCATATTCTGATTAAAGCAGAGAATTGACACTAAAATTTGACTCCACCTGGAAGGTTTACAACAAGAATGTGAAGAATGCATGGCTATTGCCAGCACAACAGGTAAATCATGAAAGGTCTACAATGGGCTTTGCACATAACTTTTCCTTCTAATTTTTTATAAGTACAGTAAGGTATAAATGGTGGAGTTATGTAAAGTCTGATTTTCAATTTTATTTTCAAAATACATTATCTCTTCAATATGTTTTAACTGACTATGTAAGCTGTATTGTTTGCCTTTTGGCTTGCTTGCTTAATGACTTCTTCCTTTACAAGGATTCTCATAATGCTCCCTGGAAAGTGTCCTGCTATTTTAACTTTCAAAACTTTTTCTCAACAGCCTTTTGATTTAATCTCTGACTCTCATTATGTGTGTTAAATTAATTTTAATCTTCCAGGTACTTATATTACGCCCAAGATTGACCCTAATCTTATGATCTTATTTTTAATTTTGCAACAGCTACTACAAGACCAAAGATATTTCTTCCATACGTAGTCATTTGATCCTTTCTGGGCCTCTTTCTTAAGGCTATAGCTTTGCTGATTTTTTTCAATCACTCTTTTTTTTGTCCAGATGCTAGAGGCCTGGCACAAGCTTGCCATATTCCAATTACTCAAGTCAAGTAGATTGTTTTATCATCAACTTTGGCAAATGGATGTTACCTACTAGGCAAGCCCTCTTTTTTACAACATGATATTTTGCTTTTTTGCAATTTTGTACAACCTGGAATATAGCCATAATGGAACATGCTCATCAGCCATTTAAGGCCTGTCTCCACAAATAAATAAAAAAGGAGGGAAAGGGTCTCTAGAAGGGTCTCTAAAACAGTTTTTAAAAGTATAATTTACCTTAACTCAATTGAATGCAATTTAATGTTTCTATTTACCTTAAATTAATTGAATGTTTTAGTTAACTACTTGGGGGTGAGGCGGCAAGGCTGTGTTCTTGTGTTTGCTTCTACAGGACCTTTGTGGATTCCAGCTCATTGTGTCCACCCAGGCTCGTTGTGTCCACCCAGCCAAGGATGTCGTGGCACCACACCAGTCTCCAGATCTGGTCCCAGTCCCAGGAATTGACTTTACAGATGGCACAGAGTACAATCCGGGTTCATTTGCTTATGCTTGGCTAACATCGCACAGAATGATGTCTTTTGCTTATCTGAAACTTATGATATGGAACATTTGCTTTCTACATGTTTAGTTCCTGTCTACACTCCTTCTGCAGTAATTCAAAACTTCACTGGCTTAAGCGGATTTTTATTACATGGGAACTTTAACTGTAAGACTATATCTAATTGGTGATTTGCTACTTATTATCCACACCTTGATGCAATTGCCTTACACACCCTAATGGTAGCAGTCCCTCTAAATATAACTTGTGCAAAAGTAGTTAATTGTACATCTTCAAGTAAAAAACCTCACTGTCATTGTATTAGCTCACCTACTTTGAACTGCACAGCTTTGGAAGAGACTTCTTTCACTTTTCCCATGTTTGACTACCACAAGGATAGTTTTTACATGTGGCCAAGAAACTTTTAATTATATTCCTGCTAATATTAGTGAAGCGCAATGCTGCCTCGACCGGCTGATTCTGTTTTACTTTCTAAACAGCAACTTCATCACTTGAATCGATCTCGACGAGGGCTTACACTAGATGACACTTGTGATTCTGAAGCAACCCTACTTAATAAAGCAGAATAGGTAGCACTAGCTGTGTCTATGGTGGGTGTGCCTGCACTTGCTGCCCGTGCTCATCTCAACATTAACTCTGTTGCATGCAATTTAGTAAAAACAATTAATGTTACTTCTTCAGTTATCTCAACAATCAACCATAAGATGCAAACGTTGAAGAAGGCTATTCTACAAAATTTATATTGTTTTAATTTGTTTGATGGGTCATAAACCATCCAGCACCAGCTTAATATTTTCAACAATTTGGCCTTGGATTTGAAAATTGATAAATTAGGATCTTGGTGGGAAAGCTTTTGGACTTGGTTGCCCACAGGCTTAATGGGAAAAATTCTATACTATGTAGTCATTATTTGTGATTTAATTAGTGGGTGCTGCTTTGTTCAATGTCTCCCTTCTCTTGGCAACATATGTATTACAGCTTTTCGTCCCAAGCCCTCTCCTACCTTGCCTAAGGGTCAGGTATATGCCCTATATAAACAACTGCAAGCATGCTCTTCTAATGATTCTTATGAATCCTCTCCTAACTCCTTTTATGATTCGTCTTTAATTAATTAAATTAGAAATAGAAAAGAGTGAAATGTGGTAGCCACTGAGTTTCCCTGGATGACACTAGAAGCTGGCAGCACACTGCAGCCTGGTGGAGGGGGCCTCTTTTGCTATCCCATGAGCTCATCTTCTATTCATCCTCTTATCTGTTGGGATGGGGATGGGACGTCTCTGATTTTCCAGGTGTACAGGTGATATCATTTACTAACATCACCACTAACTTCAAGGATTGGTTGAGGGGTTATGCCAATGTGATTGAAGGGTTTCCCCCATGTGGATCTATTCTCCAATCCCAATGCTGTATCTATGCTGTTCTTTTCTGCTTGTGAAAATGGTATAAAAAGAATAAACACTGCCCAGGCAGTCAGACATCTTTGGACACTGAAATGACTGGTTATTGAATCCCCGCACAAGGGAAAAATGATTGTAGCACCAGGAAACCTGCTTGATTTAGTAGGAACTTCTGAAAATCTAAGAATGTGCATGGCTATTTATGTAAAAGAGTTGTCACAGTGGGCACAACTAGTTACAAAATACTGCAAATTATTTTTAAAAAAAAACCACAGATTTCAAGGGCAGACTGAAGAATGTTTCCTATCACGCCCACTAGCTTTCCAGAATACTTTATAATCCAAAGTGGTCTTTGTACTTTTTTAAAAAAAAAATGACCCATTTCCAAACCAAAGCTGAATGGCACCCATCTCTAGTTTTGAAAATAAAATAAAATACTTATGTGGAGCCACAGACGTTTCTAGAAATAAACAAAACAAAACAAAACAAAACTGGGGATACTTTGCTTTATAGCACAGCAACTTTGCCCTGAATGTACATGAATGTACATAAAAATGAAAGAACCTTGAAAAAATGAAGTTAGGAGAAGAGGAAATCAGTATTCACTAAGGTGGTTATATAGATATAATTTGTGGCATGTTCAACCATAGAAATATGGTTGTCTGCCATAAGTTGAGAACTACCTGTAGTCTCATGGCTGTGAAGCAGAATTTGTTTATGGAATGTACAACATGAATCTGAGAGTAAGAAATATATACCCCCCCTTTCTTTTCTCAGTGAACATTTTAAAGTAAGATTGTGAAAATATAATACCATTTTAAATTTCTAACAGCAGCAAACATGATTATATATTTAGATTAAAAGTCAATGGAATTAAAATCAAATATCAAATACAAGCAGAAATATGTTTAGAAGTGAAACCACTGTAAGTTATTAGTGTAAACCTTCATTCTACTTCTATCCTTCACAACCGTTAAAGAACTATTGTAAGCTAAAATTCTATATATACTGATTGTTTTAAGGAAAACAAAACCCATTCTATTGTTACTGAATGTTACCTTTCCTAACTGCAGCTTCCACCTCTGATGGTTCTTTCAGTTCCGCCTCTGTTCTAGATACATAATTTTCCCCTTCCATTCTTGCTTATTAATTTTTTTCATCTTGAGCTCCAAGGGGCATCTGGTAACAATCCCTGCAAAGTTAAATGTTTTTCTTAATTTTATACATATCATCTATTTTATTAGATTCTAGCCGATAACCCAGTGTTGCTGAGGTATTTATTTATCCCAATCCTGTATTAGACAGGAAAATCCTGTAGTCGGGACTCACGCTGTTGTACTGTCTCTCATGCAGCATTGCAACTCTTCTATTCCTCCACAAGAGGGAGCCCTGTGAAGCCATTACCATAGCAGAACCCATTTTAAGGCACACATCCCCCCCCGAGGGGTGTTACCCCACAGTAACGAGTAAGTAAAGAGTAAGTCATCTGTGTACCAAGTTTGGTTGAAATTGCTTGAGATGTTTCAGAGTTATGCTGGAACATACATACGTACAGCCTTTTTGAAATATATATATATAATAAAGACTAATGAATAGAATAGATAGATAGAAGATTTAACAACATAATCAAGAAGAGAAGCAGAAAGAAAAATAATGATTAAATACTGTACTGTCCATTTCTTGGTTTCTGGGGTTTTTGTTGTTGTTGTTGTTTGCATAGTTTTACAAAATTTAATTTACATAGTTTTTATTTTAAAATTTAAACATTTTTAAAAATTTAAAATTTAAACCTCTTCTGAATGCCATTCAACTACTGTAAGTGCTGGGTAGTAACTGTCTTTGGATATGATTACAGGTTTTTTTTTGATACACACAGAAGCCCTCTGGTTTGGAAAATTAGCACAAACTGATTTGGATTCAGTTGAAGCTAATATGAAAATAAGAAGGAAAATAAGTAGAGAATGGCCTGAGTTACAGGTGAAACTCGAAAAATTAGAATATCGTGCAAAAGTTCATTTATTTCAGTAATGCAACTTAAAAGGTGAAACTAATATATGAGATAGACTCATTACATGCAAAGCAAGATAGTTCAAGCTGTGATTTGCCATAATTATGATGATTATGGCTCACAGCTCATGAAAACCCCAAATCCACAATCTCAGAAAATTAGAATATGGTGAAAAGGTGCAATATTCTAGGCTCAAAGTGTCCCACTCTAATCAGCTAATTAAGCCATAACACCTGCAAAGGGTTCCTGAGCCTTTAAATGGTCTCTCAGTCTGGTTCAGTAGGAATCACAATCATGGGAAAGACTGCTGACTGACAGTTGTGCAGAAAACCATCACTGACACCCTCCATAAGGAGGAAAGCCTCAAAAGGTAATTGCAAAAGGAGTTGGATGTTCCCAAAGTGCTGTATCAAAGCACATTAATAGAAAGTTATGTGGAAGAGAAAAGTGTGGAAGAAAAGGTGCACAAGCAGCAGGGATGACCGCAGCCTGGAGAGGATTGTCAGGAAAAGGCCATTCAAAAGTGTTGGGGACTTTCACAAGGAGTGGACTGAGGCTGGTCAGTGCATCAAAGCCACCACACACAGATGGATCCTGGACATGGGCTTCAAATGTCATATTCCTCTTGTCAAGCCGCTCCTGAACAACAAACAATGTCAGAAGCATCTTACCTGGGCTAAAGAAAAACAGACCTGGTCTGTTGCTCAGTGGTCCAAAGTCCTCTTTTCTGATGAGAGCAACCTCTGCATCTCATTTGGAAACCAAGGACCCAAAGTCTGGAGGAAGAATGGAGAGGCACACACTGCAAGATGCTTGAAGTCCAGTGTGAAGTTTCCACAGTCTGTGTTGATTTGGTCATCTGCTGGTGTTGGTCCACTGTGCTTCATTAAGTCAATGCAGCCATCTACCAGGAGATTTTGGAGCACTTCATGCTTCCTTCCACAGATGAGCTTTATGGGGATGCTGACTTCATTTTCCAGCAAGACTTGGCACCTGCCCACACTGCCAAAAGCACCAAAACCTGGTTCAATGACTGTGGGATTACTGTGCTTGATTGGCCAGCAAAATTGCCTGACTGGAACCCCATAGAGAATCTATGGGGCATTGCCAAGAGAAAGATGAGAGACATGAGACCGAACAATGCAGAAGAGCTGAAGGCCGCTATTGAAGCATCCTGGTCTTCCATAACACCTCAGCAGTGCCATAGCTTGATAGCTTCCATGCCACGCCGCATTGAGGCAGTAATTGCTGCAAAAGGGGCCCAAACCAAGTACTGAGTACATATGCATGCTTATACTTTTCAGAGGTCTGATATTGTTCTATGTACAATCCTTGTTTTATTGATTGCATATAATATTCTAATATAATATTATATTAGATAATATTCTAATATATCATATTATATCATATAATATTCTAATTTTCTGAGATTGTGGATTTGGGGTTTTCATGAGCTGTAAGCCATAATCATCACAATTATGACAAATCACGGCTTGAACTATCTTGCTTTGCATGTAATGAGTCTATCTCATATATTAGTTTCACCTTTTAAGTTGCATTATGGAAATAAATGAACTTTTGCACGATATTCTAATTTTTCGAGTTTCACCTGTACGTGTTCTGATTAGAAAAATATGGAAGTTCACATTTGTTCTAGACTCCTGAAGTTCACAAAGCTAATTGAGCATCTCTCAAAAGCTTCATTCCAATTGAAAGCCGGTCTACAGCAGCTGGTTCTCAAGATGAACTATAAACTCCATTCCCCCAGGTATAGCAACCAGGTATAGCAATAAGACTTGTAGGCCAGCATATTGGAACAGTATCAGCTGGGGAAGTCTAAGAAAAGCTTTGGGAAAATTCTTACCACCGCCTCTAGGAAGGGCAACTCCAGACAAGGCCTCTAGAACTGAACTTTTTCCAGAGCTCTGATCTCCAATCACAGCAATTGCTGGCAACGCCAAGTCCTTTTCCACGCCAAGGGCTCTCAGTGAATCAATGAGGTCAATACAGGGACGGACCTTCTCTTCATACTCTCTGCCCAGATGATTTTCTGACCCCTAAGGAAACAAAACAAAATTCAAAGTTGCCTCCTCTACTGACCTTGGAATTTACTCTTCCTTAATTTGGAAATCTCCTCCCAAAAGAGCTGTAACTGTACTCCCCATGAAAAGAATTACTAATACAGAAAAGGCAATGAACATTTAAAAAAAAACTGCAAGATTGCACCTTAGTTTCCTTTTGCTTCATAAAAATAACTCTTGTCAATTCAGTTGATGTACAGATGCCTAAACACAGTTTAGGAAGTTAAGCTGATGACTGAGAAGAAAGGTATAGATATAGATTCTGACTAACTTGGGCAGCAACTGTTCTTAGTTACAGCCATGGAAAAAAGAACACAACTTTGGGACCAATGTTTACATCTAAAGCACTGCAGCACCCCATGGTGATGTATTGCCATATGTATGCCTTGCAACTGGTCTGTGACAAGCAGAGTGAATAGTGAACATATAAATAAAATCATGTCATGGTCATGTGACTTTTTGCTTAGCAACCACAGCCATTCACTTAATCACCCAAGGGGAAATAAATCTAATGGTCATGTGATTTTCCACTTAGTGCCAAGTTTTCAGTCCCAGTTGAAAACATTAAACATTAAACATTGACTAAAGGTATAGCTTTGCTGTCTTTAGTGTTTTAGGGTTGTTTGTTTTTTCCAAATATGATTTTATACATACCGTGTTTCTCACAAAATAAGGCCGGGCCTTTATTTATTTATTTATTTATTTATTTATTTATTTATTTATTTATTTTTGAGCCCTGAAAAAACAGCTAGGCTGTCTTTTCGGGGGGTGACTTAATTTCCTCCCCCCACGCACCCCCCCACCTAGAGCACCCCACATGCCAGTCAGAAACACACTGCAGTTATTTCACCTATTATTTTTCAATGGATTTTTGTTATTGTAGAAAAAAACAGAGAAGCAGAAAATATAGATTGATGAGTTGAGTATGATGAAATCTCTATTCACAACAACGGCAGTGTGTTTCTGTCTGGCAGCATTAGCCACTCTTTTTTGAAGGATCCAACCAGGCATGCAACAGGAATGAAATATATACACGCCTAAATATGGGGTGAGCAATCCGGTCACTAGATCAGGGACAGCTTAGTAGTTCAACTTTGTGCTTGGCACAAAGTCTCTTGAGTGACTTTGATCCATGCACTATTCTATCCTACTTTTTGTTCGAAAATTATTAATTAAAGAAGAATGCAGTACCTCCCCTTGGGAGGAAGGGTAGAATAAAATGCAAATAAATATTGGACTTGCGATTATTTGGACTCTGAGGAAAAGTAACACACATGCAAACCCTCCCTTCCTTTGTCTATGAATATTGTAATATTTAAGTTATTTGAATGTACTGGAATATCTAGGAATGGGGGCATTTAAGAGATGTGTATCGTCTTATTCTACAGGCAAACTACAGAAACGGGGCGAGGTAGGTACCGTATTTGTGCAAACCATGCCACAGACTACAATGTCTGTGCAGAAGCCAAAACCATATTTGTGGATTACCCTCACCCTTGTACTATCTGAAACAGAGATGCCAAAATACCCCACCAACCACACAAGGGAGAGCTGAAGCTGGACTCAACCACCTGTCTGTGGTCGGGCTGCAAGCAAAACCTCAAGAAGAAGGTAGGAGAAAGGCAGGCTATTTAGCTCGCAGTTTTACAGACAGCAATCTCCATGTTCCCCCTTGAAGAATACCTTCCCCCTCGAAGATGCTAGTGGATGGCAAGGGGCACAAAGATCCCCCCGACCTCCCTTTGAAACCACTTGAGCAATTGAGTAAACTGCAAGTTCCCTTAGTTGGCAGCCTAAGCGGAGGGGCCCGGAACTGCCCATTGCAAGTGATAGGTGGAATAAGCTTCTTTAGCGACCCTCCTGTGACCCATTCCATCCAAGTGGTTGCAGTGGGAAATCGGGGGCAGGGGGAAATAGGGCTATCTGAGGGGACGAAGAAGAGCGGCTGGCTCGGGAAGCAGAAATGCAGCGGGAATCTTGAGATCGTCTGATATTTACTCTGACAACGGTATACATACACGATTGAGTTTGCAGTTGGCAACCCGATGCGTAGCCATGCCTCGCCACAAGGCCGCTTCTATCAGCCAATAGAAGCAGCTGGTGACTCTGCTATCAGGGCACTTTTATCAGCTGACAGAAGCGGCCTTGTGGTGAGGCGTGGCTGCCCACGGAGCACTCGAGGCCGCTTCTATCAGCCGATAGAAGTGGCTGGTGACTCTGCCCTTGGGGAGCTTCTATCGGCCAATAGAAGCGGCCTTGTGGCGAGGCGATTCTGCCCTCGGGGCACTTCTATTGGCCGATAGAGGCGAGTCTGCCCGCAGGGTGCTCTAGCCAAGGCTACCTGCGGGGGGCTCCTAAAGGCAAGTTCCCCCCTTGCCCTTCCCCCCCCCATTTCTCTTCACCTCGTACAGTTCAAGCAATGTGAGAAATGGTGGGGAACACATGGTTTAAATAGGCCTAAATTTTGGGGGAGGGCTTAATTTCACCTTATGCCTAGAAAACATGCTGGGCCTTCCTATTGGGGGTGTATTGTCAGAGAAACACAGTATATACATACACATATATTAAAGTAGTATGTAGACCTAATGCTCTCATCTCCAATTTTCCCCATGACAACAGCCCTGCGGGTGTGAGTTGGGCTGAATGAGAGCAACTGCCTCCAAAATCATCCAACCAGCCTTGCCTAATTGGCAACATACATTATAATATGGACATATGCCATAGCAGTACCTTTTTGAACCTTTTACTCGGAGAACCCTCAGTATTGCTGGATTTCTTCATGGCAGACTTTGGAGTGTCTATGCAGCAAAATATGTTCTGGAATAAAAACATTGTTAGCTCATAAAGATGCTGCCATGCTTGGCGATAATATCAGTGACATTCCCACCTGATCCTTAGGATTGTGTGGGTTTGATGGCCACTTTTAACTGCTTTTATCAGCAGCTAATGATAATGTAGAAAGTATGCTAGCAGAGTAAATGCATAATCAAAGCATTAAATAAACACCTGTCAATAATTGTGACATAAATTGCACATTGCCTCAATCTAAAAAAAAAGTCTGGTGCTGACCTGTTAAAAACTGGATTCTCTTCAGGAAAAGCATCGTTGTTGAAATAAGCAGCTACAAGCCACAACAAAAAGTCTCTAAAGATTGTCGCTGGATGTGCTAAAAGGCACCTCCAAGCCACTGGTCTTACTGACAGCCTCCCCTTCTTACATTCAATTAAATGCCATTTGATGGCAGACAAGAATCCTCAGACATGCAATTTATGAGATTATACAATTTGTTTTCAAAGGGCTTGAACCGCTGCCTTCCTGCTAAATTAATTTTTTTAAAATAAACTTTATTGAATTTTATTACATTAAAAAACCACATAAAACAGAAAAAAACAGAAAAACATAAGAATGAAAAAAAAGAAAAAAAAACATAAAAAGTATATCACTCAATAACAGCTATTCGTGGTGATAATTATATAGCAATCATATGTGCAATAATAACAGATATTAACTTGTGCATATATTTTTATTCTATCTATATTCTATATTTAATAATAAATATATTTAATAATTATCTATCTTTACTCTGTCTCCGATCTATCCAGCTATACTATTGTTCCCATACTTTGTAAAATATTGAATCTTCCTTATCTTTTAAACTCAATGATAGTTTGTCCATTTCAGCACAGTTCATAATTTTTTGTGTGACCATTTCCTCTACAGGTATGTATGGCTGTTTCCAACATTGGGCAAAAGCAATCCTAGAAGCTGTCAATATATGTATTACTAAGTATTTTGTGTTTTTGCATTTTTTTTGAAGATTCCCAATAGGAAGAGTTCTGGTTCTAGGTCTAATTGTTCATTAGTAATTTCCTGGAGCCAATTATGAATTTTGAGCCAGTATTTTCGAGCCTCTGGGCAGGACCACCACTTACTTACTTACTTACTTACTTACTTACTTACTTATTTATTTATTTATTTATTTATTTATTTATTTATTTATTTTTGGATTTATATGCCGCCCCATCTCCGGGGGCACTCGGAGCAGCTTACACAGAAACATATACACAGTAAAAAAACTTATTCCAAATTTGCCCAATCCAAATAATTCTAAAATATTGAAATAACCCAAAATTAAAAACCCCAACCCCGCTCAATCCAGGCCGGCCTGTGAAAACAGCCAGGTCTTTAGATCACGGCGGAAGGAGCGCAGGTCAGGAGCCAGACATAGCTCCTGGGGTAGTTGGTTCCAAAGGGTGGGCGCCCCCAGAGAGGCCCTCCCCCGGGGGACCGCCAACTGACAGTGCCTGGCCAACGGCACCCCCAGGAGGGCCTGCCTATGGGAGTGTACCGGGCGATTGGACCTCGATGCTGGTAGGAGGCACTCCTGCAAGTACTCCGGACCCAAGCCATTCAGGGCTTTATAGGTTAACACCAGCACCTATGTTCCCTCCTTTTTTTGCATTTCCAACACATGGGACTCATTTTAGAATACATTTTCGCTAATCTCGAAGGGGGTAAATGCCACATTTTATATGCATTTTATATGCATTTTCTTTGTATGTTACTGATTTTGTTAGTTTGTGGTTCCTATTCCATATAGTCTCCCAATCAGATAGCTTTATGTTGTGACCAATATTTTGGCCCCATGCAATCACGCAACCTTTCACTACCTCCTCCTCTAAATCTATTTCTAGGAGATATTTGTAGATTTTGGTAATAATTTTTTTGTCTGGGCTTTCTAAAATTCTGTCCAATTGTTGAGATTTTAAACATATTCCATATTCCTTTACATCTTTTTTATATCGACTTTGTATTTGGAGATAAGCCCTCCAGTCTAGTCGTAGTCCTTGTTCTTGGAGCTCTTGTATTGTTTTTAAATGTCCATTTGTATCCAATAAGTCTTTATATTTTAACATTTTATTCAGATCTAAATTATTTGGGTGGATCATCGCTTCCATTGTAGATAGCCAAATTGGGATTTTTGTATAGTGTTTCTTTTTAACCTTAATCCAATTATACATCAATGAATCTCTAATCAGATGTCTGTGAAAATATTTTTGTTTAGTGGATCCTGTATCCCAAAGGAAGGCATGCCATCCTCTCTGAAGGTTATGGTCTTCTATAGCTAATATTCTTTTATTCTTTAAATTAATCCAATCTTTTAGCCAGACTAATGTTGATGCACTATAATATAGTTCCCATTTTGGCAATCCAAAGCCTTCTCTGCTCTTCATATCCTGTAATAATTTCATTTTTATTCTGGTTTTTTTACCTTGCCAAATAAATTTTGCTGTCATTTTATTAAGATTATCAAAAAAGTTTTTTTCTAATTTAACTGGAATAGTTTGAAATAAAGAAATTTTGGTAATATGGACAATTTTATGGCTGCTATTCTACCTAGTAGTAGTGACAATTGCATTTTCGTCCATAATTCTAAGTCTTTTTTTTGTTTGTCGTAATAGATTATCATAATTATTCTCTTTTATCACCTTACAATGCGCTGTCAGCCATATTCCCAAATATTTAATTTTTTTGTTATTTGGAGTCCAAGTACCTTTTCTAATTCTGTTGCTTGAGGCTCTGTTAAATTTTTTACTAAAATTTTGGTTGTCTATTAATTTTCAATCCTGCCACTGCTCCATATCTTTCTAATTTCTTAATTAATATTGGTCCTTTTTCTATTGGATCTTCCATAATAAAAGCCATATCATCTGCAAATGCTTTCAGTTTGTACTCTTCATTTCTGGTTTTCAGTCCTTTTATTTCAGGGTTTGCCTCACTCTTTCTAATAATACTTCTAATGAAGAGCAGAGGGGATAGCGTACTCCCCTTGTCATACTCCCTTTTCTATATTTAAAGTTTGAGTATTCTCTCCATTTATTAAAAAAAGTTTGCTTTCTGTATTGAATAAATTGCTGTGATGATATTCTCAAATTTGGTGCCAAAATTGATGTTGTAAATTTGCTGAATCATAAATTGCCAATTAAGGTTGTCAAAAGCCTTTTGGGCATCCAAGAAAACAAGAGCTACCTGTTTCTCCAGGTGAGCTTCATAATATTCCAGACTATCCATTATTATTCTTAAATTGTTCCTAATTTTTTCTATTTGGGAGAAATCCATTTTGATCTGAATGTATGTGATCATTCAGAATTTTCTTTAATCTAGTGGCAATAATCGTAGTGAATATTTTATAATCTATGATCAGCAGAGAGATTGGTCTATAGTTTTGTATCATTCTAGCATCTGAATCCCCTTCGGGATTAGCGAAATTAATGATTCTCTCCATGTGTCTGGCATTTTAGCAGATAATAATATCTCATTGTATAAATCCACCATTACTGGTCCCGCTTGTTCTTCAATTGTTCTATAGAATTCTGCTGGGAAACCATCTGGGGTTTTATTGCTTTTCTGGGTTCTGATTGCCTGTTTTAATTCTATCAAAGATATATCATTCGTCAAAAAAATCTTTCATCTCATCACTAATTTCTAGAATTCTCTTTCCTCTTAAGTATTCCCTTATCTAATCTTCATCCACTCTCTCTTTCTTATAGAGGTTCTCAAAGTATTTATGTGCAATCTCTTTCTTTTTCTCTATTGTATGTTGATAATTTCCACTATCATCTTGTAATTGATAGATGGTTCTTTGCTTTCTCGTTTTTGAGCTTATAAGAGAGCCATCTGCCCAACTTATTTGCTTGTTCAAAATATGTTTAGTTACCTTCAAATTTTTAATCAGTTCTTCCTATTCCGCCAGATTAAGTTTATGTTTATAGAGAATTAATTGTTCTTGTATTTTAACATTTTGTAGGGCATGCTGTAATTGAGATTCTAGTTTCTTGATTGTTTGATATAAATTGTTTTGTTTGGTGTGTTTTCCTTTATTTTTTTGAGCAGTGTAAGATATTATAATTCCCCGTATAACAGCTTTCATAGCATCCCATAAATTTTGGATAGTTGTATCTAAGTTGTTATTTTCTTTAAAGAGTTAATTCTTCCTTAATTTTCTTTATAAATTCCTCATCTTTTAATAGTTGGGAATCCAAAGTCCACCTTCTCCTTGGTTTTTTTTCTTGCCCTTCCAAATGACTCTAAGGGGGTTGTGGTCTGCCCAAGAGTTCGTATAATTTCTGCTTCCGATACTTCTACTAAATCTCCACTCATCCATGCCATATCAATACGCGACCATGACTGGTGGGGTTTGAGTAGAAAGTGAATTGTCTCTTATCTGGGTTTAATTTTCTCCATACGTCTATCAAATTTAATTCATTGATCATTTCTACAAATTTTAGGTGTTCTCTTTTCTTTTTTCCCTTCCCTTATT